>APFE030436327.1:44323-79888 GCA_000404065.3 Pinus taeda | reverse complement strand
AGTCTGTTTGGATGAAGCCAATGGGTTGTTCCATATAGATTTCTTCATGCAAGTCCCCATGCAAGAAGGCAGATTTAACATCCATCTGATGGACTTCCCATTTTAAAGAGGCAGCAAGGAAAAGAACAAGGCAGATAGAGTTCATTTTGGCAACATGGGAGAAGGTTTCAGTGTAGTCAATGCCTTCAACCTGTGAAAAGCCCTTAGCAACAGACGAGCTTTATGTTTATCAACTTTCCCATCTGGTCCATACTTGGTTCTGTAAACCCATTTACATCTAACAAGTTTGCGTCCCTTTGGTAGAGGAACAAGATCCCATGTATTATTTGCCAACAATGAATGATATTCTTCATTCATAGCTACTTCCCAATGTGGATGGCCTGAAGCTTCTGCAAAAGTGTCAGGATCATGATTTACTGGAGCTTGAGCCAGTTAAGAAGAGGCTCTTTCAAACTGAGAACGTGTGCGTCGCTGATCTGTAGGATCACCGGCAAGATCACCTGCTGCATCTCGAGTAGCACGGACCCATCTTGGAAGTGAAGGAGCTGAAGGAGCTGAAGGAGCTGAAGGATGATCCTGAGAAGGTGGTGGAGGATTATCATCCTCACTTTCATCATCTGAAGAAGAAATGTTTTCAAAAGTAGAAGAGATAGGAAGAGGTGGCACATCCGCCGGACTAGGCTCGCAGGCCGATTTATTTTCATCAAATTTTACATCTCTTCTAATGATAACATTTTTGGACTTAAATGGAATAAGTCTATAACCTTTTACATCTTCAGAATATCCAACAAAAGTACATTTCTCACTCTTAGGTTCTAAAGCTTTATGCTTTTCATCTGGAATATGGGCCCATGCTTCACTTCCAAAAACACGAAAGTGACTTACATCTGGTTTAATGGAACTCCAAGCTTCTTCTGGAGTGATATTCTTTAGAACCTTAGTAGGAGTGCGATTTATTATATAATTTGCACAATTAATTGCTTCGGCCCAAAACTAAGACTGAGTCCTTTAGATTGCAGCATACAATTAGCCATTTCCTTTAAGGTGCGATTTTTCCTTTCAGCTACACCATTTTGTTGTGGAGTGTATGGAACAGTATGTTGCATTTGAATTCCATTTTCGGTGCAAAAGTTGATGAATGTGTTTTTAACATATTCTCCACCATTATCAGTTCTTAGCTTAAGAATTTGATGTCCAGATTGTTTTTCAACAAAGGCTTTGAAGGCCAAAAATGTGTTAAATACTTCGCTCTTGAGTTTTAAGAAGTAAACCCAAGTGCGTCTGGAGAAATCATCAATGAAAGTTAAGAAATACTTGCAGCCAGAGAATGAAGCAACAGGAATTGGACCACATAAATCACTGTGCACAAGCTGTAAAGGGGCTGAGGCGTGCCAAGAGGCACGTTTGTCAAATTGTCCCGATGATGTTTTCCGAGTACACATCCGGAACAAACACCATCTCTGCAAGATACCATAGGAAGACCTGTCACCATATTTTCTTACATAGATGCTGAAGGGAGCAATAGTTTAAGTGACCAAATCGCTCATGCCAAAGTTTGCTCACTTCATCATTATGAGCAACAAATACCGAGGGAAGATTTGATGACCCAAAGTTGTTAAACTTATAGAACCTTGTAGAATCATTAGTAATGCCAGTAGCTAAAATCTATCTAGGATCTCTTAGGTCCTTAATTACAACATTGTGAGGTGAAAATTCAATGATTTTACCTTCACCTAAATGAGTTATTTGATATACAGATAGAAGGTTGCAGGATAAGGTTGGAACACATAATACATCATTAAATTGACCATTGTCTATATGAAAAGCTCTAGTCCCTACAACACTAAGAGATCTATCATCACCAACATATATATTTTTGGTGTTACAATCATTTAAAGAAGAAAACATGGCTTTGTTTTTGGCCATGTGATAAGAAGCTCTAGAATCAATGAGCCACTCATGAGAATGAGAGGAAGAAGATACATTTAGTGCATAGTCAGACCGAGATGCTTGACAACCACATACAGAAAGTGCCATTCCTGAAGATGAAGTTGAAGTTGAAGAGTGCTCCAAATGGATGTTATGCATCTTCATTGCTGCTTCCAAGGCTTCCATCTTCTTAAAGCATTTGGATTCTAAGTGGCCATCTCGATTACAAAAGTGACAATGTTTATCAGTCTTCTTCCCTTTGTTTTTATTTTCCTTACCATTTTGAGGCTGAAATTGCTTAGGACCCTTGTTTGGTTTAGGACCATTCCTTTTAGGACACAACTTCTTAGGATTCTTTGAATTTGGTTGCTGCTGGGTGGCTAACGCTTTCTTAGAAGAGTTTCCAAGATTAAGAAGACCAAGATGTAAGAGTTTTTCATGTTCTCTTATTAAATAATCAAAAAAAGAATCAAAGGAAGGGGACTTGTAGTCTTGTCCTTGAGAAATGAAGGCTTCTCTTGTAGAATGGAAGGTGGAAACAAACACAGGTTAGGCTGGTCCCAACTTAGTAAGAATGGAATAGATAACGTTATTATCTTCTTTCTTAACCTTAACACCTTCCAAGAGAAGTCTAAGGGTCTTGAACTTGGACAAAAAATCTTCAATGCAAGAAAAATTACTAGGGTCCAATGTAAGCAACTAATTTTCAAGTTGATGGGCTCTAAGTTCATTTTTGATTCCAAAAACTTTAGTAATCTGTTTTAATGCTTCATCAGGAGTATCAAGTTCTGCAATATGGAATCTAAGATCTGGAGAAATAGATATCCCTATCAACCCACGTGCTTGATCTTGCCTATTTTCCCATTTAGCTGCCTTATTTTCATCTTCTGGATTGGTTTCTTGGCCTGTGGCTATTCTGTAAAGACCTTTACTTTTAAGTAAATCCACAATGTAGGACCACCATTGGAAGTAGTTGGTGCTATCAAGAAAAAATTGGCATGGAATTTCCATTTTAACAGAAAATGAAGCTATATATGCTGAAACTAAGTGTTCCAATGGAAAGATCTTGAAAAATTAGGCTGGTTAAAAAAAAACGGCTCTGAAAACGGCTTCTGGATGAAGAAGTTATGGCCTTTTGAAGAAAAGTTGATGAAGATGCCGATGAAGTGCGGGAATGTGTGGAAATGAATGATAATGTTAAAAAAAATCCGCCCCCTTTCCTAGCTCAAAAAGGACACTTGAACTCAAGACCTCTACTCTCATAAATTAGCTTTGGACCAAGTGAGCTAAACTAAAAGTTTGAGAGAGAGAGAGGGGGGGGGGTTTAGTCACTGAAGCTTTGGGTTGCGTGCTTTCTTGAGAAAGCTCTTTTTCCCTACAAAACAAAAAACACAAAACCCAACATGGACATACAAACACAAACAAGCCTTACGGCTCGAGGTTAGCTTTACCCGGAAACTAAATATTTTCCTCAATGTTTCTGATTTTCCGAGATCACACTAAGGCGCAACGAAAAAGAGCATATGCATGAGAAAAATCCTTCCTCTCTGTTTCTGATTTACCCAGATCGCACAGAGTCACAGGGAAAAGAGCATACACAGAAATGAAAGGTATAGATCTGGTAATAAAAAAAGAAGCTAAATAAACTAAAATAATAAACAGAGAGAAAATAACTAGAAACTGTAAATAAACACTGTATACCTCCAGATCTTAAAAATGGCGTAGCTAGGGCTACCAGAAACCTTTTCGTGTGAAACGAAAGGGGTTGCTCACTGGAACAGATGATCCTAACACAACAGAGCAGTCCTCTCGGCCTGAAAGCAGTCAGAAATAGCAGATCTAGGAAACGGCAGTCGGATGCAGTTCTACCGGCTTCAGATTTGGATCACCAACTGACGCGGCCCTCAAATTAGCTCTGATACCATGTAGGAATTTATAGGGTAAGCTCCTCAGACATAACACCAAAGGACACCGCTCACAAATAGATCACAGATCAATACACCAGTATTTTTGACATGGTTAAAACCCTCAAAGAGGGAAACAGTCCATGGCCTAAGCCAACTGGGCCACTTCAGGCAATTTATTAATAAAAGAATGAAATTTTTACATAAGCTTCTCTCATGAACAGTTAACCTACAAATGAACCTCCATGCTCTTTAAATAGAGATCATGGACCAATCGGGTGTTAAGCCACGGATCAAGTGTCGGTAATACCGAGGAGAGAATGAACCGTCGGATCACTATAGATCGTGACCGTCGGATTGTAAGTTACAAAAGTACATAGTAAAGAAACACACTTTACCTAACTCTACACTAGACCAAGTTATATGTAGCTATTTCCTATGTGTCAGAATATCCTAACAAAAAGTTGACTGCAACAGCACTCTGCCTTGAGGCAGCCTCATTTGGCACATTTTGACCAGTCTTGGGAGATTTGATTGTTGACAGGGCAAATGAACTCCAAATTGAAAAATTCTAGTTGGGTTGGAAAGTAGACTCAAAGACCTTTCCAACACGCTATTCTGTGCCCAATTTGGACACCGGGAAGGCCTCCAAAAGGCTCCTGAAACAAGGCGCTACACATAGAGATGACGTGGCGCATTGGGCTGCCCTCCACAGTGCAAAAAATACATTGGCGTGGCGCATAGAGATGGCGCAGCGCATTGGGCTTGAAAGCCTGAAATTCATTCAAAAATTCCTCCGAAGAAGCTCCAAAATTGCAAATTATTCATTCCACAAGTAAGTTAAGCTCTCACCAATGCTAGTAAAGGAGTTTTCCATTCAATTTATGGTGGTTGTACAATAAGAAAATCAAACCCTACCTTTTAAAATACCCCAAGGAAACTTGCTGCTAAGGTTTCAAATCACTGTTTTGTCACCAAGTTCACTCCCTCATCTCATTTCTCTTTTGATTTCATCATTCCCTAAGTTCCCCTATCCCCCTAAGTTCATTAAATCCCCTACCCCAAATCCCCTTTCCTAAATTCCCTAATGTAAAATCCCCAAACCCTAAACCTATACAAAAAATCCTAACCCTATAAAAAATTCCCATAACATCCCATACTTCCCTAACTAAGTCCATCCCAACATTCCCAAATTTCCCACTAGTTTTTCCCTCTCCTAACAGTCCCTTGTTTCACTGTTTTCCCCTTGGTGACAAAGATCAAGCACATCATAAAAACAGTATACCACAGTTCGACACATCAGCACCTGATTCTTCAAGCCAATTTGTCTATCAGCAGTTATGACATCTAATCCTTCATCTGATTATGAAGTGGAGACCCAAAGTAATTCACCTGCAGAAGGACATGCACCCAGGAGGCATCATAGAGGTGGCAAACATATTCGAGAATCACCAAGCTGCCCAAAGGAGGAGGGTGGAGTTTACTTCACTTGAGCAGGAGATCAATGCTGACCGAGAGTCTTGGCTCAAAAGACTCAACATCCATTTGGAGAGACTACTGGAGAAGGCTAATAGAGAAAAAACAATGTTAAGACGCATGACTTATCATTATATGGCCCGAAATATGAGTTCCAAAGCGAGAATCAGGAGCCTAAAGGCGAAATTGAAGAAGGCAATAAAGAAGCAAAAGAGGCAAAAAGAGCATGATCGTCTTCAGATATTGTCCAAAGCCTCTTTAGCCCAACATGACACTTGATAGAGAAGGTACAACCCAAATTTCAAGAAATTTGGAGCAATTTTTGCATTTTTGAAAATTTTTGCACTGAAAAATAGGTTTTGCCTCCCTATGCGCCGCGCCACGTGGCGCTCGCTTTTTCTAGAGGGCTCCAAATTGCCAAAAATTTACATTTTTGGATTTGGCATGAAAAATCATGATTACTAGTGCATGGCAAAGAAATTTGGGCAAGTTTTGAGTCCTCAAGAGGTCAAAACACTCAAAAAAGGACCTCTCTGGCCTTGTTTTGACACACAGGAAGCCATCTTGGGAGATTGAAGTTTTGGAGGGACAAATGGACACCAAATTGAAACATTCCACTTGAGTCGGAAAGTAGACAGGTAGGGATTTTTAACGAGCTATCATGAGCTCAATTTGGACTTCAGGAAGGGCCTCAAATTCAGCTCCAAATTGGCACGACACATAGAGAATCAGGCGCAACGCATAGAAGATTTTTGGCTCATTTTTCACTGTACAGCTCAGAAATTCACCCAGTTTTGACTATTTTTACTTTTTGATGTAATTATTGATCTATCATGATGTAATTGGAGGAACATGATGTAATATTGGCATATTTTTACTTGTTCTAGAGGATCCATTTACTAAAAAGTTAAAATTTAATAAATGAATTAGTTTCCTACCTTATAGAGGCGAGTTGCTTTGATTGCCTAGATTTCAGTGCTTTGTTTAGAATTGGTTCAAATAGCTCTTAGAATGATGAGCTCAACCCCTAGAGGCATGGGAAGGAGTTAGGATTGTCTATATCATGTAATTTCTCAGTCATTTTCATGGTTGGACACTTGGGATTGCCTGACACATCATTGTGCATTCTATCTCTGCATTTTTGGCTAAGGAAAGACCAGGGTTTTGCAGCACTTGTTGGGATCCATGTGGCTCTATGTTTTGATGGTGTGTTTCTCTATGTACTTGTAAGCTCATTAAATTTTATGTGTATCATTTTCCCTTCTCCTTGCTTCTGAAATTAAACAACTGAGTGATTAAAATAGAATTCACTGGACTGTTGTGCTTTGCTTTGAAGTTTGTTTAATTTTCAATGTTTTCATCTATTTGAGGAGGACCCTTGAGACCCTCTTGCCCTCCTTGCCTCCTCACTGGTCTGATCCATCCATTTATTCATTCTAAAGCATCAAGACAATTGCCTTCCTTGCCCCAATCAGAAACTGCAAAAACTATGTCTCATCCCCAGACCTAAATTTGCCTCTCCCATTTTCTGACTCAAAACCCCCAAAAACTCAAATTCAAATATCTGTACTTCATACATAGCCTAAAATAAGTTGTTATTTTAGTCATCTCGAGCCCCATCGATTATCTTTTGCCGAGATTGACCCAGAGAGAGCCCTCTCCTGTCTTCGTAGGGCTAGCTACGAGGCTGAGCGTGGTTTGATGTGGACCTAGAAGCTTACCTTTCCAGCCTGAGGTAAATCTAGGCTCTAACATAGTGGCGACTCCGTTGGGGAATCGACATGGTTGCTTGTTGATGTCATTTGTTTTCTAAGCTATAGACGGATCATGAAGCTTATGCTAGGTAGCCTTCAAAATGCTCTTGCTATGCATCAACGAAGTAGATAAACGCTGCTTCAGTCAATCTCCGGTCTAGCTTGTAAATGTAGAGCTATAACTAGGGTCTCCCACACCTCTAATTATCCCACATTAATAAGTCAATCCGGGAACGTTTTGTTATTGCAAAGAGTAACTCAATCCGAGGCTATTTGTTCGAGTAATGCTTAGTAGTATAGCGTTCAAAAAATACAAGAGTAAGCAGATGCTAAACTATGACTAAATTACTTCAAACAGATAGAATCACACAAGACAGCTTATCAGTCAAGGGTATGGAAGCGATAACCCATCCCTCTAGAAACTGATGGAAAGGAAATTAGAGCATGGACCATAGGTCTGGGAGCTAGGCAGCGACTGCTGAGGCTCACTACATCCTTAGACCTTCTCTCACACCAAAACAACGAATGCAAGTAAATGGAACGACAACAAGTAAAATGGAACAACAAATAGGAAATGGAACAGCAAATAGGAAATGGAACAGTAGTAAATGGAACAACAATCAAAAGAACTAAATCTCGCGAGTCAGAACCAAACTTGCTCTATTGAACCAAACTCACACTCTGCGATGAAATAACAATCTTCTCTCTTAAAGCAAACTGGATGGAATGTACTTTATGGAACAACACTCATTGATGAATTATGGAACGCCAGTAATCGACCATATATGCACACCTCACATTAATATAGTAATCTGACAATTAAGGATAATACGACTATGTTTCCAAATAGAATAACATTACTTTCGGATTCCAATAATCGAGATTTCAAATGAATCCAATAACAATAATATTCAGTACAGACGCTCTGTAATAGAAATAGTTGGTATAGACTAAAAACATGCGATCAACTCTGAAAAGATTCAATCATACAATGCAGAGTCATTACACAAATTTCCTGAGAAAAATAATTAATGCATTAATTGTAGCAGAGCATAGCATAGCATATGAAAGGTATATCAGATTACCGAGTAATAAAGATAAGAAAACCACGCATAAATCAAGTTATAATGATACAAAAGCAAGTGTCCTTCGGAGCCGGGCCCTTAGCTTCCAATGGTACACTGCCTTAGATTACTCCAGACGCAAAGATGAAATAAACACCAAGTATTTTATATTAACGCATCAACAAACGTACAGTAAACCAGGTCTTAGTGAGACTCGATGATCAAAGTTTGTCTGAAACTGAAAATTACAAACTGAAGTCCCTTTGCTTAACGATGTTGTTCCTTTATATAAAAGTAACGGCGGGGATATCTAGGTAACAAAAATAAGTAAAACAGCGATCCCTCAGGACCAAAGATCCTGAGGGATTCGCCAAGCTGTTAATCCTTTACTTTTCTTTCCCTCTTTCGCCGCATTGGTATCCCTTCTTTCTTTCCTGGGTTATTTTGCTTTGATCTGCTCGATCTCGTTTGCATCCGGTTCCCTTCTAGAGGGACAACAGTTATTCCTCCTCTGTCTTTCCCTTTTGAACGGCAACTCTTCGTTTCCACCTTTCCCTGTATAGAAAAATGACAATTATCAACGATTAAGCTTCCCATGTTAATTCTTACACATTTTATTAAAATACTTTATTTCTTTGAGTTCATAATGCAGAAAAGGTTACAAATGTTACTGAAAAGCCACTAAATTGTTTGTCAAAAGCATACCTTTCAAGTGCTCCACACACCCCCCTGCTTACCCTGTTTCATGCCCTCATGAAAACATTATAGTTGACATGCAAGGCGATAAGAGAATAGGCCGGAGAGGGAACCTTGTGAGGAGGCCTACAACCGTGATGAGCAACTAGATCATCAAAGAACTGATTTATTTGACCTGTAGGCATTTCATACAAGGCCTGATATCCGGGTGCAGGGTGCCAAATGATTGGACTACGAAATCGATACCCTAACCAGGATGACCCTGCTTGCAGAATACGTTCCCCATAAAGGTTCAATCGGCTGGCAGCCAGCTCAAAATTCTTGTATTTGAATGGTTCCTTGAGCTGGATGTTTGGGCTAGAAGTCCGGTATCGGAATTTTGCAGCATCGATGGCGAGGTCTTTAATAGTCAGAAAATATTCCAGACTATGTCGGATCAGGTCTTCGTGCATGGGTCCTAATATCTCGATGACACCCGGGGTCCTCATAAGGTTCCTATGCTCTCTCCATAGCATCACTGGGTCTCTAGGCTTGGCTCTCACCCATAAGTCTAGGCTATTTTCCTGTCTCTGAAAGGTGTTATAGGCTCTGAGCCATTTCAGCTGATTAACCCCAAATGAAACGAAGGCTTGCAATTGTATGTCACCAACAAAAGGGCCAGGATTTAAGTCAATTTCCTGGTCTAGCACGAGGTTGTGCAAGTAAAATTCGCACAATAATATCTGAACCTTAATTCCATAATGCTTGCAACAATCTATAAAATCATTAACAGTATTGATTTGGATAGTGGCACCCGCCCTAACAACTTTTATTTTTAATCATAAATATCGTTCAAGCAAAAATAAAGCATAGCTTTTAGCAGGGGCCCTACAGGTCAAAGCGTCATTATACAAAGAACACACAGTGTCCATCTGCTTAATAACAATATCTAATCGACGAGTTACCTTGGCAACCTTTTCTTGCTCCTTTTGCCATCCTTCAAAGGCCTGGCTTTCAGACTGACTAATATCCCGAAGTTGTTGTTGTAACTCTTCGTATTTCTCCCGGGGGACTGTTTGTTCTCTCAGCTGTTTAGCTTGTTCCTGAGCTTGCTTCATCATCTTGTGCAAGGCTCTTGTTTTTGGATCCTTTTTCCATAGAGCCATAGAGGCCGAGAATTTTACCTGAACCTTTTTGTTATGCTGTTTGGAGTTGAAAACCCGAATTACCCCTGAGGGTGGTGCTTCTGTTTGGGTCTTCTTACTCTCTTTTTCTTCCTTAACATGAATGAAAGGTTGCTATGGTCCCCCTGTTATTGGAGCATATTCCTGTTCCTCTGCCTCAATTGGAATTTCCGTCCGTTCTTCAGGGTCAATTGGAACAACAGTCTGTTCTTCAACGTCATTTGGAACAACAGTCTGTTCTTCAACGTCATTTGGAACAGCAGTCTGTTCTTCAATGTCATTTGGAACAACAGTCTATTCTTCGGCAGTAGGTCTTATAATGGGGTTTTGACCAACAGAGCGGCTATAATTCCGTCGTCTTCTTGTCCTACGGGATTTTGCTACAGTGGCCCTCTTTCTTTTCCCTGCGGTACTTCATATCCTCAGGTTGGCTTTTAGAATCCAAATTTGCTGTCGGAGCTTGGCTATAGTGTTCAGCAACCTCTGTTGTTTCCTCTTTAATTTCTTAATCTCTATTGTCTCAGCAGAGGGTTTATGACTGGCCCTTAAATATGCTCCTACTCCGTCTAGAATTTCTTCTGGTGTCTTGGGAACAGATTGTTCTCAATTGGTGTCTCCTATTTCCTCATCATGAACGGGCAGGTTTTCTTCTCCTGCCTTTTCTACATGTGATTTCTCAGGTGTGTCTTCCTCTGCGGGTCCATCAGGGAGGCCTGTTGTGCTGGAGGGTTGGCCATACTCCCCCATATTGGCCAGGATTGCAGCCAATTCCTCTTCACCCACAGGGTCCTGCAGCAAGCTGCCCTCCGGCTGTACTACTTCCTCCTCTTGATTGGACTGCTTAGGTACTGCCTTGCAGTGTTCGGCTTCTGTTTCTATTTCAGAGTGCTCATCTCCTTCCTCGACTCCTTCTTCGGGCTGCTCAGTCTCAGCCCCAGATTGCTCAGCATTTTCTTCGGAAGGTCCTCCTTCTGGTTCTGGAGGTTCGTCTGTAATCTCAATTGGCTGGCTAGTGGTCTCCTGGATCTTTTCTAGCCTCCCTCGTATCCGGGCCAGCCAGGCTGATTTCCTTGGTCTCTCAGGTTGTTCAGGTGTACCAGCAACATGTTTTTCTACTACCATTTTTATGGGTTCTTTTGGTCATTCTCGTGTATTAGAAGAATGTTTTCGTTTTGGAGCAACATGTTTTTCTGCTGCCAATTCTCTACGTTTTTCTGATCGTTCCGGTGTGCTAGAGGAATGTTTAGGTTTTGGGGATGGTGCAGCCAATCCCCCCTCGATCATTGCAATGAGCTCCTCCCAGCTGCTCTGCTATTGAGCGAGACTATGGCTCACTATCAATTGAATCAATCCACGGTGGCTAACAACTGTTTCTATGTGCTGTGCCTTTTTCAGGCTTCGGGCCGCATCATGTAATAATGAATTTAAGAGTGCAGGCAGATTTACAGAACATTTTCCTTTCAAAACAGCTAAGAGTTTAAGATGACGTGGTCTTACCACGTCTTTCCTCCCTTCGCAAGTGATGTAGCTCTGCACTATCTTTGCTAATTCGGTCCAGGGTTCCCCTAACGTTGCCGGCAGAACTCCCTTCCCCTTGACAGTCAAGCTTTGGCCTTCCTCCTAGAAAATCTCCATAATCTTTTGTAGTCTTTCTTTCTTCAGCATCCATACAGGTTCGGCAGCTGGTAGTCCCGAGACTTCTGCAATTATATCATCAGTGACCGCTATTCGTCTTTCTCTTACTATGGAGTAGTTCTCCTATAGATTTTGCAGGAATTCCAACGCCAATGTTTCATTCGATTCTTGTAGGCGACTGAAATAATTCAGCCACCCTGCCTTTTCCAGGATCTCTCGGGCAGCAGCGGAGACTGTCAACTCTTGAGGTTCGCTTCGGATTGCCTTGCCCCCATGGTTCCACTCAGAATTCTCAATGGAACAGCAACTGCCTGTGCTGTTTGAGACACAGAGAGGGTGGTCATCGCAAGGTTTTAGAAAATAACACAGAGTATGCAACAAAAAAAGGATCGTGGATGGCAATTTTCGTAAAATATAATTATCATACCGTTAAACCATGCCATACCTTCGTACATTATCTTCCTCGAATGGTGTGCTGACACATATTTCATGGAGTAATGAGGTGACTTTCCCCCCCGCGATCTGATAGGCTGTCCCCAACCATCAAATAGAGGAGTAGCAGCCATTCGGAAACCAAGTCATAAAGGAACAGCATATGAAATTATGCCATGTTTTAGATAGACAACGAAATACCAAAATCGAGGCAAAAAGGTGGATCGCGTTTTACTTGCTATTCCGTGCTCCACAATTGTCACCAAATATTTGAGAATGGAAGAAGAGACTGCAACCCATCAACAAACCAACCAGCACAGAATCTTCTGAATAATTGTAAGTACACAATAGCATTCAAGGAAAATGTAGATTGAACAGCAGAACAAGCCGAGCTTAGCGAGAAGACAGCATTCAGAGAACTGTTTATATCTCAGACATTGATCAGCAGGTCACGGAAGAGCAACTTGCAGCTTTGTTTATCAATTGTGGGCAGGTTTTCGATTGCCGTGTCTGTGGTGATCCTAACTCAGTTCTTCGTTTTGCTTTCGTAGAGTTTACTAGTGAAAATGCTGCAAGAGTAGCTCTGATTCTTGCTAGGACTATGCTCGGATATTATCCAGTCAGGGTCTTACCTTCTAAAACTGCAATTGCTCTAGTGAACCCCACATTTCTTCCAAGGACACAAGAAGAATGAGAAATGTGCGCCCGGACAATTTACTATACAAATATTGACAAGAAGGTTTCTCAATCAGATCTGAAGGTCTTCTTTGAGATGCTTTGTGGTGAGGTTTCTCGCTTGAGATTGCTTGGAGATTTTCATCATTCTACTCGCATAGCCTTTGTTGAGTTTATTATGGCTGAAAGTGCCATGGCTGCATTAAATTGCAGTGGTTCAATTTTGGGGTCATTGCCAATAAGGGTAAGTCCATCAAAGACACCGGTTAGACCTCGTTCACCCCGTCCTACAATACAGTGAAGTGTGTGCTAAAATTTTACCTTATCAGATGCATATGAAGACCATTTTAACCTACCAAAAGGAAGAACTGTTATAATTACAATCGTCGAGTCATCCTACTTCATGTTCTCTGACTATTTCTTTCAGTGTCTTCAATTTTATCTCGGCATCTAGAGCATGAACCGAAGCTTGTAGATGACCATTTCCCAGAACTTTAACTGATTCACCATGAACAAAATTCTTTTCACCTCAAGTTTAACATAAAACTCAGATCAAATACACGTATCCTGTAACCCCTGGATTCCTGTATTTTACCCTACCTTGCAAGGGAAACTATGCTTGATGTCATGTGCGAACTGGAATGATGGAATAATCAATTGTAAAAGATATTGAATAAGGATGTTTGAATAACATGACTACATTTTTTTTTCTACACCTCAGAAATAATTCAGATAATCCTCTTCCAAAATCGGACAGTGAAAATGAAAATAAGATGAAGATGCACGATCATCTTAAACGTCTGGGAAGAAGTATTGCGCGGGAAGCATCGATGCCCCGTCGTCTCTGGCATCAAACGACCAACAATATTGATGATCTGGTGGACCAATCGTCACGCGTGGTGATGGAAGTTCATGGAATTGCGATGGTGAGACCCCCTCAATTTGGGGACCTTGTAATCAGTTTTGAAATGCCATGGATCAAACGATGGCGTGACGAAATGGTTGGGGGCTGGAGGAATCTGGTCCGTTTTCGTGGCAATTCATGATCAACTATGAAACGCAATGAAAATCACTTTGCAGGTTAAGTCTCTGTCATTTCTCTGTCCAAGATAAACCCGACGGTGTGTCCCTCTTAGTTTAGTTACCTTGAATTGAAACACAAACCAGGAGTGCTTTAAAAGAGATTACTGCACAAAAAACATGGCAGAAAAGGAGAGAAAGAGGATGTCGAGCCTATGAAAGAACTGGACTTCAAACGAATACCAATTACGATGCTGTAATGCAAAAGGATTCTTTATATGTTTTCCTATTTCTGTCTCCGGAAACGGTAAAAAGTATATCAGGTAGAATTCCCGTGAAGGCAGTCTTGTAGAGGTTGAGATGGCCGAGTTGGTCTAAGGCGCCAGATTAAGGTTCTGGTCTGAAAGGGTGTGGGTTCAATGCCTACTAACAGATAGCGCTTTAAAAATACAGACAGACAGCGCTTTAAACATATGAGAGATCGTTTTTAAAAAATTATGGAACATTGGCAACATTCATAGAAGCGCATGAAAAAAATAACGTTGTCAAACGCTCCAGAACAGTTTCCCCACAGGCCTGCCACCCCCAAAACAGCTAGAACATGGTGGAATGAGCTCGGACGGCTATGCATAAGGAGTTAAACAATGAAAAACATATGCAGAGGCACCAACACATATCTGGGCAGGGAATGGAATATGGAGCAGAGCACAGGTTATGTCAGGACAGAGGCAGAGCAGCGCTGGCAGAGGCAGGTTATCTCAGGTCTGAGGGGAATAAGGCAGAGTCAGAGGTTAGGTAACGTAGAAATGACATATATAGGGAGACCACAAAACAAGTGGCTCAGATTGGAGCAGGACCAGCAATTGCCTGCTCTGATACCATGTTAAACACACATGGACAGCTAGAGATATGAAAGATAAAACATGCAGAACAATTTTTATTCACAAATGATATACATTTATAGTACATTATGTGACCGTTGGGGTTCACATCCCAAGGTCTCTTGGACTCCTTTTGTCCATTTGGCTTCCACACTAACCCATTGAGGACTAGGTGTCCAACAGTTTTTACACAGGTTTCATGGTTTGGGAGAAATGTTGAAAACATCATTAGCCTCAGGAGGATTGATGCACTTCTAGAGTGACCTTGGGAAAATCAAGATTTCACCTAGCCAAGATATTCAAATGACTTTATTGATGATTTAAATTATATCTAGACAGAGAGAGCTTTTCAATGAGCTATCATGAGCTCAATTTGGAGTTGATAAAGACCTTCAAAGTTGACTGCAATAGCACTCTACATTTAGGCAACCTTATTCTGCACACTTTGACCAGTCCTGGGAGATTTGACTTTTGATAGGGAAAATGAACTCCAAATTGAAAAATTCAAGATGTTCTAGAAATTAGACTTGACAAGATTTCCAATGAGTTATCACACACTCAATTTTGACATCAAGAAGGCAGTAAAAATTTGCCTTGAAGTTGGCACTACACATAGGAACAGTGGCATTGCGCATCAGGAGGTTAGCGCTGCACATTGGGCAGGCACTACGCATCAGAGCAGTTTTCCCTTTAGAAATTTGGGTTGGCACTGCGCATTAGGCTATGAAGCTTCCAAACCCTTAAAACTCATCTTCCCCCATTACCATTGCTTCATTCACCTTTGTTCAAGTAAGTATACCCTCTCCTCTATTTTAAGCTAGGGTTTTCATGCATGTTTAATGGTTTATACCTCTTAAATATAAAACCCTAATTTGTCTCTAAAACTACCTCATACACTAAAAATTATAGTTGTTTATTCCCTAATCCCTAATTTCATTTGCCCAAAACCTATCTCCTAAACCCCATCCTCCCTAACTCCTTTTCCCTTCTCCTATCTCCCAAACCCTACCCTTCACATATCAAACCCTATACTCATATACCCCAAACCCTACCATACTCCCAAACTCTATCATTATTCCCGAACCCTATTATTACTCCCAAACCCTACATCATTCATTAACCTTACTTATTCCCCACATCCCTTTCCCATTCTTGTTCACCCTCACTTGCATTCCTTTATAAATATTTTCATACTTCTCTCAGACATCACAAGGGAAACAGCTATAAAGTATGGAGAGGGATAGTGAGTATGACTATGAGAGAGAAACCCTTAGTGACAATTCCATGGAGAGAATTAAGGAGAAAAAAGGAGCATGATAAGCTAAACATCTTGGCTGAGGCTTCACTAGCCCAACAAAGAAATCAATGAGGGTCCCTTGTGCCAATTCTGGGCAAGTTTTGAGAAATTTTTGTCATTCTCAATGTTTGAAAGTTTACAACACGGGAAATTCCAGCTGATGCGCAGCGCCGGTGAATTGGTGTATCCTTTTGCCAAATGGCTTGTAGTTTTGGATTTAGCATGAAAAGACAACCAAACCCAGAAAATTACATCGAATTTGAAGGATATCTTAGCCACCAAAAGGACAAAAAACACTCAAAAAATGCCCTCTTTGCCACTTTTTGGACCCACATGAAGCAGTCTTGGGAGAATCCACTTTTTAGGGGGGAAATGACCTCTAAATAAGAAAATTCAAAGTGTTCCAAAAACTAGACAAGGAGGGCTTTCCAACAAGCTATCTTGGGCCTGGTTTGGATGAGTGGAAGGCCTCCAAAAGCAGCCTTGAGGCGGTGTTGCGCATCAGGCAAATCTTTGTCAATTTTGCCTAAAACTCAAAATTTCGCCCAGTTTCTTCAGTGGTTGATTTTTCTTCTTTTCTTGGTAAATTTATGCATGGTAAATGATGCATTTGATGTAAGTATGGATGAAAATCACCTCATAGGGTAGATACATCAAGTTCCAAGTGTTTTTGAGCTGTAATGAAGTGGTTTCCTAAGTTTTAGAGGCAAGCTATTCCACTGCCTACTTCTGTGTTCCTAGTTTAGATATGGTTGAAACCACCCCTTGTCTCATGGATTCAACCCTGATAGCTAGTATGAGTGGTTTCCTTGCCTATATTATGTAATTTTTTCAATCATTTGTAAAGGTTGGACTTTGGTAGAAGCGTTGGACTCACTAAACATTTGTAACAGTAGTTTGGCAAGGAATAAAACTAGGTTTCACAGCGATTTTTTTGGGATTCTTGTGATAGTGAGTTTATGTATTGTTTCTTCTTTGTAATGAGTTTTTATTGATGTTTTATATGTATCCACATCTCTCTCTCTCTTCTAAACCAAATGAATCAAGGTGAATAGACAAAATATACTAAATTTACAGTGCTTTGTCTTGGGAATGCATTTGGTTTTCAATGTTTTCACTGTTTGAAGAGGATTCATAGTTTCTTATGCCCTCCTCAACTCCTCAGTTGTCTTAATCTACCATCTCAATCCATTTCTAGTACATAAACCCTTGTCTACCTTGCCCCACAAGACATGACTGTATCCCTGAGTTGATTTCCCGAACCCAATCTGCCTTCTCCAATTGATCCAGCAACCAAAACCTAAAATCAAACAAAATTCTATGATCTACTATACCTAGCCTAAAATCAGCATTCATTTCAATCATCTCAAGCCCTAGTTTCCAATATCCTAATTGAGATTGACAAGGAGAGAGCCCTCTCCCAACCTAGTAGGGCTAGCTACCAGGTTAAGCGTGGTTTGATGTTACCCTAGACCTACCTTCCTTCAGCCTGAGGTAGATCCAGGCCCTAACATAGTGGTGACCATACTAGGGACATAGTTTTATGTTCCTCAACAAAATGTATCAATTTTAGATTTGATTGTTGATGGTGGACAATGATCAGACACCGTAAGGATGAAATCATTCTTCTGGTGGCTCTAGTGTCGAAAAATCCCAAGGTTTAGAATTTTTATGGCAACTCTACTCTTCAAGAACCAATATCCTAAAGAATTTCTTGGTGAATTCATTGTTATCAAAATGGATTTGTTTGCTCGAAGGTATGCTCCCATGAGCCGAGATCACATTCCAGGTTTTCCAAATAAAATTCTGAAGGTAGATTGGCAAAGGAATTTGCCTGTGTTTAAAGATGATGATAGGAGTGATACTACTTTACATCTGGTTAGATTTCACATGCATATTCACAAGTTGAAGGTTGATTTTCCTAAATACTGCTTGATGAAGATATTCATGGCCACTCTAGAAGATGAAGCCTGATCTTGGTATGAAAGTTTGTCACCTGCTTGTATTTACTGTTTAAAAGATTTTCATACTATCTTCTTTGAAAGGTATAAAGAATCTTATCCATCTTTAATATTAGTTCAGAATTGTTGCAAGCATGTTTATAGTTTTATTGAAAATCTTGAGAGAATTTATGAAGATGATGACTTCATGGATGATGAGATCATGGAAGCCCTGTATGAAAATCCATTTCAGCAGTATAAAGAGAGTGATACTTATCAAGATGATCAGGGAAATTTGCAACAGGTTCAAGATCTTAGTACAATTGAAAATGATGAAAGAGAAGGTCTTACTCCCGATCTGCTCATAACAGAAGATAGTATGCAAGGAAATCAAGTTTCAATTTCAGATTGTGATAAAGTCAAGTTGACTAATTCAGATCTTGATTCAGACCTTGATGATGAAGAAGAGTCAGATTGTGATGATGAGGAAATCATTGAAACGATTCACTTTGTTACACAAGATCATAATCAGCATATAGTAGCTTCTTCTTTGCTTGAAGATGAATTTTGCATCTTGATAGTCAAGAGGAATCATATAAATGAATCAATAGTATGAGGAAAATTTGTATACTCCTTTATTTGAAATTAATGAAGACAGTAACTATTTGAGAAAAATAAAACAAAGTATTATCTCCTCTATCTGAAGATGGGATAGATCAACTCCTGAAAGGTCATGTTACAGCCCAAGCTAATGCAAGTTTGCAGAGTGCACATGGTCAAGAAGGTGTTGATGAAGCTTCTTCCCCTTTTGAGTATGATGATAGTCTCAAAATTAGCTTTATAGATCAGCGAACAAATAATGTTTTCCTTCACGAAGATGATATTGATGTCATGTTTGATAATCTTGAAGAATGTTTTCTGTTTAAGAAAGGCTTAGATTATGACATTGAGGAGTGTGATCCTAAGAGACATAGTATGCCAAAATTCAAGCTAGAATTTCTCATGGTCAAGGAATTTACAGCTAGCACTCAGAGAGCAGAAGCTTACACTACTCTATGCCTTCCTATCAATCAGCAACCAACTGCTCTTTCAGATCAAAATGAAGGGAGCACGTGTATTTTTGCTACTGGATCTCAATATGAGTTAGAGCTTCAAGACTTTCAAGATCCTTTTGGCATTCTTTTGCAAGCACTAGAGAAGATGGTTGTTGCCTGGTTCATTAGCATAAGCCTTGGTTTCATTTGTTATAGTGAGTTGCCTACATGTACATCATTCTACCCGCTCGGTGAAAATGAGAGCAAAATTTTAGTGAGTATCCATCTATTGGATTGGTTACATTGGAAGGCCCACTTCACATGATTGTACATATTTCATCAATAGGCAGGTGGTTGTCATCATGATTTGAAGCCCTCAAATCTCGATGGACTGCTGCCATTAAAAAGATTTGTAAGTACTCGTTTCAGTTAAGTAAGTCTTGAGTCATTTTTTGTTTTAGTTAGTTTCAAGATAGTTTCAACTTCTGAGTGTTTAGTTTCAGCTGCTGAATGTCTAGTTTTAGCTGTTGAGTGTCTAGTTTCAGCATTTGAGTGTCTAGTTTTAGCTGAGTGTCTAGTTTCAGTTTTGAGTTAGTCTTAGTTCTTACTCATTTCAGTTATGAGTCTTGAGCCTTGTGTCTTGAGTTTTGATGTTTTTTTTGCCAAGATGTTGATTCCATATTGCCTAATGGATAAGGCACTGGTCTGCTATCCCAAAGATTTGTGGTTCTTGGCACCTCCAAAGAGCTACCATCCCCATTGGAGCCAATGTTGGCATCATCCTTTGAAGCCCTCCATCAGTGATCAAATATTCTCTTTCAAAGTTGTCTTAGGGTGTCAAAGTCAAATTTTGTCATTTCAGTGAGTCTTCAAGTAACATTTGGTCACTAGGTGTTAGGTCTAGGGTTGTTTTCACTCCTTCCAAAGTCTTCCAAGTATTATTCCATGTCACCATTCAGCTTAGTGTACCATCATTCAAAGAGTTTTCATCATCATTTCAGGTTCCAATGGGTCATTTTACACCTTGTTCGTGCTTTAGTTGTACTTGGGTAAGCCTCATTTCCCTCTCCTAGGGTTTTGAAGGTAATTTTTCTTGGATGGTCAAATGATCAACAAAACTTGTGTCTTGATGTTCATGCACCTTCCCCTATCCCTAATATACCTTCTTAGACAAGTCCCATCACTCATATCCCTCAAATTCATCATTTTCCCACAAACCCTAGTTTATTGCTACAATTTGACAATTTTCTAGGCTAGGCCTGTGTTTTGCCATTTTGGACCGCTTCCCCTCACTCAATATTTGAAATTCCACTTTCCCCTACTTTCTAACACCCCTCCGTACTTTCCAAAATTGTCTCAAGAATTTAGAAGCCCCTCATCCCCTTCATTTCCCTTCATTTCTACAAATCCCCTATTCCACATATCGAGATAGGTTTTCTTCAAACCATGTTTCTGAGGAAGAAAACATGAATTTGAAAAAAGTGAGAGATTTTTTTTTCCATCGTTGACCCAAGAAGAAAAACCTCTTTCATTTTTTACACAGGTTTCACGGTTTGGGAGAAATGTCGAAAACATCATTGGCCTCAAGAGGATTGATGCACTTCTGGAGTGACCTTGGGAAAATCCATATTTCACCTAGCTAGGATATTCAAATGACTTTATTGATCATTTAAATGAGATCTATACAGATATATCTTTCCAATGAGCTATCATGAGCTCGATTTGGAGTTTAGGAAGACCTTCAAAAGTTGACTGCAATAACACTCTGCATTTAGGCAACCTTATTCTGCACATTTTGACCAGTCTTGGGAGATTTGACTTTTGACAAGGAAAATGAACTCCAAATTGAAAAATTCAATATGTTATAGAAATTCTACTCGACACAATTTCCAACGAGCTATCACATGCCTAATTTTGACATCGGAAAGGCAACCAAAACTTGCCTTCAAGTTGGTGCTGCGCATAGGAACAGTGGCGTTGCGCATCAAGAGGTTGGCGCTACGCATTGGGTAGGCACTGAGCATCAGAGCAGTTTTACCTTTAGAAATTTGGGCTGGCGCTACGCATTGGGTTGTGAAGCTTCCAAACCCTTAAAACTCATCTTCACTCATTGCCATCGCTTCATTCACCTATGTTCAAGTAAGTATACCTTCTCCTCCAGTTTAAGTTAGACTTTTCATGCATGTTTAATGGTTTATAACTCTTAAATATAAAACCCTAATTTGTCTCTAAAACTACCTCATACACTACAAATTACAGTTGCTTATTTCCTATTCCCTAATTTCATTTGTCCAAAACCTATCTCCTAAACCCCATCCTCCCTAACTCCTTTTCCCTTCTCCTATCTCCCAAACCCTACCCTTCACATATCAAACCCTATACTCATATACCCCAAACCCTACCATACTCCCAAACTCTATCATTATTCCCAAACCCTATCGTTACTCCCAAACCCTACATCATTCATTAACCTTACTTATTCCCCACATCCCTTTCCCATTCTTTTTCACCCTCACCTGCTTTCCTTTTTAAATCTCTTCATACTCCTCTCAGACATCACAAGGGAAACAGCTATAAAGTATGGAGAGGGATAGTGAGTATGACTATGAGAGGGAAACCCTTAGTGACAGTTCCATGGAGAGAATTAAGGAGAAAAAAGGAGCATGATAAGCTAAAGATCTTGGCTGAGGCTTCACTAGCCCAACAAAGAAATCAATGAGGGACCCTTGTGCCAAATCTGGGCAAGTTTTGAGAAATGTTTGTCATTTTCAATTTTTGAACTTTTACAACACAGGAAATTTCGGCTGATGGCATTGCGCATTGAATTGGTGCATTCTTTTGCCAAATGGCTTGTAGTTTTGGATTCAGCATGAAAAAAAAATGAAACCCAGAAAATTTCGTCAAATTTGGAGGAGATCTTGGCCACCAAAAAGGCAAAAAAACACTCAAAAAATGCCCTCTTTGCCACTTTTTGGACCCACATGAAGCATTCTTGGGAGAATCCACTTTTGAGGGGGCAAATGACCTCCAAATCAGAAAATTCAAAATTTTCCAAAAACTTCACAAGGCGGGCTTTCCAACGAGGTATCTTGGGCCTGATTTGGATGAGTGGAAGACCTCCAAAATTAGCCTTGAAGTGGCACTATGCATCAGGCAAATTTTTGTCAATTTTGCCTAAAACTCAAAATTTCTCCCAATTTCTTCAGTGGTTGACTTTTCTTCTTTTCTTGGTAAATGTATGTATGGTAAATGATGTATTTGACGTAAGCATGGATGAAAATCACCTCATAGGGTAGATACATAAGGTTCCAAGTGGTTTTGAGCTGTAATGAATTGGTTTCCTAAGTTTTAGAGGCAAGTTGTTCCACTGCCTACTTTTGTGTTCCTAGTTTAGATATGGTTGAAACCACCCCTTATCTCATGGATTCGACCCTGATAGCTAGCATGAGTGGTTTCCTTGCCTATATTATGTAATTTTTTCAATCATTTGTAAAGGTTGGACTTTGGCAGAAGTGTTGGACTCACTAAACATTTGTTACAGTAGTTTGGCAAGGAATAAAACTAGGTTTCACAGCTATTTTTGCGGGATTCTGATAGTGATTTTATGTATTATTTCTTCTTTGTAATGAGTTTTTATTGATTTTTTATATGTATCCACATCTCTCTCTCTCTTCTCAACTAAATGAATCAAGGTGAATAAACAAAATACACTAAATTTACAGTGCTTTGTCTCGGGAATGCATTTGGTTTTCAATGTTTTCACTATTTGAAGAGGATTCATAGTTTCTTATGCCCTCCTCAACTCCTCAGTTGTCTTACTCTACCATCTCAATCCATTGCTAGTACATAAACCCTTGTCTAACTTGCCCCATAGGACATGATTATATCCCTAAGTTGATTTCTCGGACCCAATATGCCTTCTCCAACTGATCCAACAACCAAAACCTAAAATCAAACAAAATTCTATGATCTACTATACTTAGCCTAAATTAGCATTCATTTCAGTCATCTCAAGCCCTAGTTGCCAATATCCTAAATGAGATTGATAAGGAGAGAGCCCTCTCCCAACCTGGTAGGGCTAGCTACCAGGTAAGCGTGGTTTGATGTTACCCTAGACCTACCTTCCTTCAGCCTGAGGTAGATCCAGGCCCTAACATAGTAGCGACCATACTGGGGATGTAGTTTTATGTTCCTCAGCAAAATGTATCAATGTTAGATCTGATTATGGATGGTGGACAACGATCAGACATCGGAAGGCTGAAATCATTCTTCTAGCGGCTCTAGTGTCGAAAAATCCTAAGGTTCAAAATTTTTATGGCAACTCTACTCTTCAAGAACCAATAGCCTGAAGAATTTCTTGGTGAATTTATTGTTATCAAAATGGATTTGTTTGCTCAAAGGTATGCTCCCATGAGCCGAGATCACATTCCAGGTTTTCCAAATAAAATTCTGAAGGTAGATTGGCAAAGGAATTTGCCTATGTTTAAAGATATTGATAGGAATGATGCTGCTTTACATCTGGTTAGATTTCACATGCATATTCGCAAGTTGAAGGTTGCTTTTCCTAAAGATTGCTTGATGAAGATATTCATGGCCACTCTAGAAGATGAAGCCTGATCTTGGTATGAAAGTTTGTCACCTGCTTGTATTAACTATTTAAAAGATTTTCATACTATGTTCTTTGAAAGGTATAAATAATCTTATCCATCATTAATATTAGTTCAGAACTGTTGCAAACATGTTTATTGTTTTATTGAAAATCTTGAGAGAATTTATGAAGATGATGACTTCATGGACGATGAGATCATGGAAGCCCTGTATGAAAATCCATTTCAGTGGCATAAAGAGATCGATACTTATCAAGATGATCAAGAAAATTTGCAGCATGTTCAAGATCTTAGTACAATTGAAAATGATGAAAGAAAAGGTCTTACTTCTGATCTGATCATAGCAGAAGACAGTATGCAAGGAAATCAAGTTTCAATTTCATATTGTGATAAAGTCAAGTTTGACTAATTCAGATCTAGATTCAAACCATGGTGATGAAGAAGACTCAGATCGTGATTATGAGGAAATCATTGAAACAAGTCACTTTGTTACACAAGATCATAATCAGTATATAGTAGCTTCTTCTTTGCTTGAAGATGAAGGAATTTTGCATCTTGATAGTCAACAAGAATCATATAAAATGAATCAGCAGTATGAGGAAAATTTGTATACTCCTTTGTTTGAAATTAATGAAGACAATCACTGTTTGAGCAAAATAAAACAAAAAGTATTATCTCGTCTGTTTGAAGATGAGATAGATCAACTCCTGAAAGGTCATGTTGCAGCCCAAGCTAATGTAGGTTTGTAGTGTGCACATGGTCAAGAAGGTGTTGGTGAAGCTTCTTCCACTTTTGAATATGATGATAGTCTTGAAATTATTTTTATATATTAGTGAATGGATAATGTTTTCCTTCATGAAGATGATATGGATGTCATGTTTGATAATCTTTAAGAATGTTTTCTATTTAAGAAAGGCTTAGATTATGACATTGAGGAGTGTGAGCCTAAGAGACATAGAATGCCAGAATTCAAGTTATAATTTCTCATGGTCGAGGAATTTATAGCTAGCACTCAGATAGCAGAGGCTTACACTGCTCTATGCCTTCCTATCAATCAGCAACCAACTGCTCTTTCACATCAAAATGAAGGGATTATTTGTATCTTTGCCGCTGGATCTCAAGACGAGTTAGAGCTTCAAGACTCTCAAGATCCTTTCAGCATTCTTTTCCAAGCACTAGAGAAGATGGCTATTTCCTGGTTCGTTAGCATAAGCCTTGGTTTTAGTTGTTATTGTGAGTTACCTACATGTACAACATTCTACCCGTTCGGTGAAAATGGGAGCATAATTTCAATGAGTAGCCATATATTGGATTGGTTACATTAGAAAGCCCACTTCACATGATTATACGTATTTCATCAGTAGGCAGGTGGTTGTCATCATGATTTGAAGCCCTCAAATCTAGATGGAATGCTACCATTAAAAAGCTTTGTAAGTACTTGTTTTAGTTAAGTAAGTCTTGAGTCATTTTTTGTTTTAGTTAGTTTCAAGATAGTTTCAACTGCTAAGTGTCTAGTTTCAGCCACTGAGTGTCTAGTTTCAGCTGCTGAGTGTCTAGTTTCAGCTTTTGAGTGTTTAGTTTCAGCTGAGTGGCTAGTTTCAGTTCTGAGTTAGTCTTAGTTCTTACTCATTTCATTTATGAGTCTTGAGTCTTGAGTCTTGAGTTTTGATGTTTTTTTGGCCAAGATGTTGATTCCATATTGCCCAATGGATAAGGCATTGGTTTGCTCTCCCAAAGATCTGCGGTTCTTGGCACCTCCAAAGAGCTACCATCCCCATTGGAGCCAATGTTAGTGTCAGCCTTTGAAGCTTTCCATCAATGATCAAATATGCTCTTACAAGGTGGTCTCAGCGTGTCAAAGTCAAATTTTGTCATTTCAGTGAGTCTTCAAGTAAAATTTGGTCAGTAGGTATTAGGTTTAGGGTTGTTTTCACTCCTTCCAAAGTCTTCCAATTATTGGTACATGTCATGATTCAGCTTAGTGTACCATCATTCAAAGAGTTTTCATTATCATTTCAGGTTCCAATGGGTCATTTTACACCTTGTTTGTACTTCAGTTGTACTTGGGTAAGCCTCATTTCCCTCTCCTAGGGTTTTGAAGGTAATTTTTCTTGGATGGTCAAATGATCAATAAAACTTGTGTCATGATGTTCATGCACCTTCCCCTATCCCTAATATACCTTCTTAAACAATTCCCATCACTCATATCCCTCAAATTCATCATTTTCCCACAAACCCTAATTTATTGCTACAATTTGATAATTTGCTAGGCTAGGCCTGTGTTTTGCCATTTTGGACCCCTTCCCCTTACTCAATCTTTGAAATTCCACTTTAACTGCTTCCTAACATCCCTCCATACTTCCCAAAATTTTCTCAAGAATTTAGAAGCCCCTCATCCCCTTCATTTCCCTTCATTTCCAAAAATCCCATGTTCCACATATCGGGATAGGTTTTCTTCAAACTATGTTTCTGAGCAAGAAAAGATGAATTTGAAAAATGTGAGAGAGGTTTTGGTCCATCATCGACGAAAGAAGAAAAACCTCTTTCATTTTTTACACGGGTTTCATGGTTTGGGAGAAATGTCGAAAACATCATTAGCCTCAGGAGGATTGATGCACTTCTGGAGTGACCTTGGGAAAATCAAGATTTCACCTCGCTAGGTTGTTCAAATGACTTTTATGATGATTTAAATGATATGTAGATAGAGATATATTCCAATGAGCTATCATGAGCTCAATTTGGAGTTGAGGAAGACCTTCAAAAGTTGACTGCAATAGCACTTTGCATTTAGGAAACCTTATTCTACACATTTTGACCAGTCTTGGGAGATTTGACTTTTCACAAGGAAAACGAACTCCAAATTGAAAAATTCAAGATGTTATAGAAATTAGATTCAACAAAATTTCCAACAAGCTATCACATGCCTAATTTTTACATCGGAAAGGCAGTCAAAACTTGCCTTGAAGTTGGCGCTGCGAATAGGAACAATGGCGTTGCGCATGAGGAGGTTGGCGCTGTGCATTAGAGCAGTTTTCCCTGTAGAAATTTGGGTTGGCACTGTGCATTGGGCTGGTGGCACTGTGCATTAGGATATGAAGCTTCTAAACCCTTAAAACTCATTTTCACTCATTGCCATTGCTTCATTCACCTCTGTTCAAGTAAGTATACCCTCTCCTCCAGTTTAAGCTAAGGTTTTCATGCATGTTTAATGGTTTATACCTCTTAAATATAAAACCCTAATTTGTCTCTAAAACTACCTCATACACTTAAAATTATAGTTGTTTATTCCCTATTCCCTAATTTCATTGGCCCAAAACCTATCTCCTAAACTCCATCCTCCCTAACTCCTTTTCCCTTCTCCTATCTCCCAAACCCTACCCTTCACATATCAAACCCTATACTCATATACCCCAAACCCTACCATACTTCCAAACTCTATCATTATTCCCAAACCCTATCATTACTCCAAAACCCTACATCATTCATTAACCTTACTTATTCCCCACATCCCTTTCCCATTCTTGTTCACCCTCACCTGCTTTCCTTTCTAAATCTCTTCATACTCCTCTCAGACATCACAAGGGAAACAACTATAAAGTATGGAGAGGGATAATGAGTATGACTATGAGAGAGAACCCTTAGTGACAGTTCCATGGAGAGACTTAAGGAGAAAAAAGGAGCATCAAAGCTAAAGATCTTGGTTGAGGCTTCACTAGCCCAAAAAGGCAATCAATGAAGGACCCTTGTGCCAAATCTGGGCAAGTTTTGAGAAATTTTTGTCATTTTCAATTTTTGAAATTTTACAACACAGGAAATTCTAGCTGATGCGCAGCGCCACTTGCGTTGAGCATTGAATTGGTGCATCCTTTTTCCAAATGGCTTGTAGTTTTGGATTTAGCATGAAAAACGACCAAACCAAGAAAATTTCATCAAATTTGGAGGAGATCTTGGCCACCAAAAGGGCAAAAAACACTCAAAAAATGCCCTCTCTGCCACTTTTTGGACCCACATGAAGCAGTCTTAGGAGAATCCACTTTTGAGGGGGCAAATGACCTCCAAATCCGAAAATTCAAAGTGGTACAGAAGCTAGACAAGTAGTTCTTTCCAACAAGCTATCTTGGGCTTGATTTGGATGAGTGGAAGGCCTCCAAAAGAAGCCTTGAAGCGGAGTTTCACATCAGGCTCAAGGCGTTGCGCATCAGGCAAATTTTTGTCAATTTTGCCTAAAACTCAACATTTCGCCCAGTTTCTTTAGTGGTTGACTTTTCTTCTTTTCTTGGTAAATGTATGCATGGTAAATGATGTATTTGATGTAAGTATGGATTAAAATCACCTCATAGGGTAGATACATCAAGTTCCAAGTGGTTTTGAGCTGCAATGAATTGGTTTCCTAAGTTTTAGAGGCAAGTTGTTCCACTGCTTACTTTTGTGTTCCTAGTTTAGATATGGTTGAAACCACCCCTTGTATCATGGATTCAACTCTGATAGCTAGCATGAGTGGTTTTCTTGCCTATATTATGTAATTTTTTCAATCATTTGTAAAGGTTGGACTTTGGAAAAAGTGTTGGACTCACTAAACATTTGTAACAGCAACTTGGCAAGGAATAAAACCAGGTTTCATGGCTATTTTTGTGGGATTCTTGTGACAATGAGTTTATGTATTGTTTCTTCTTTGTAATGAGTTTTTACTGATGTTTTATATGTATCCACATCTTTCTCTCTCTTCTAAACTAAATGAATCAAGGTGAATAGACAAAATACACTAAATTTACAGTGCTTTGTCTTGGGAATGCATTTGGTTTTCAATGTTTTCACTGTTTGAAGAGGATTCATAGTTTCCTATGCCCTCCTCAACTCCTCAGTTGTCTTACTCTACCATATCAATCCATTTCGAGTATATAAACCCTTGTCTACCTTGCCCCACAGAACATGACTTTATCCCTAAGTTGATTTCCCGGACCCAATCTGCCTTCTCCAATTGATCCAGCAACCAAAACCTAAAATAAAACAAAATTATCTAATCTACTATACCTAGCCTCAAATCAGCATTCATTTCAATCATCTTAAGCCCTAGTTTCCAATATCATCATTGAGATTGGCAAGGAGAAAGCCCTCTCCCGACTTGGTAGGGCTAGCTACCAGGTTAAGCGTGGTTTGATGTTACCCTATGTTATGGACATATTTGGGCACTGCAACCCCAATATCATATGTCCATAAACCAAGGGCTTCTAAGTCCCTAAAAGTGTTGTTTCATACCCTAAATGAGCAAGGTCAGCTTATTACATCATCTCCCAGAAGTTCTCCCTAAAAAACTACTCAGAACTGGTCAAAACAAGACCATACATACTGCTCAGTGCTAAGGGTGCAATGCATCTTACCTACCACATGCAAAAAGTGTGATGCATATTGAAAATCCCTTCTATATGGTGTGATGAGGGAGAGCAGATAATGGCCAAGGCAGTTGGCTAGGTGGAAACCCAGAGAATCTTCCAGAAACTGCCCATTTCACACTTGCCTCTCTGAATTCACTCAGGGATGAGTAAGAGATCATGCAATCTCCAAGTGGAACCAAGAACTATCAGTGAGATGACACTAATCAAAAACCAGAACCTGACTCACCCACCTACAAACATCTATATATGGATCCCTCATCCTAGAGATCCAGGGGGTTGGAATTTTGTATCTTGTAAGGAAGTGCTGTTGGTTTCTCTGTGGAACATCGTAGTGTTAGGTGATCTATATTTTCATGAGGTGAAGAGGGCTTTCATGTTGGGAGGATGGCACTGGGTCAAACCAATGGGTTGTAATCCTCTCTTCTACTACTTCTATCAATAAAGCTATTTGAGTTTTCCTCCATATTCTTGTATATATTTGAATCTTGAATTGATATATGCATTTGTATAGTTAATATATATTTGATCCTATATTGTTTATGATTATATATCTCTATGCTTTGATGGTATTATTCTTCTTTAACTCTACAAGTGTTCTTTGAAGTGAGACAAGTGAGGAAGGAGTGGCAAATATCTGTCAAGGGGGAGAGGAAACAAGCGAAAGACTAAGGTTGGTACTCTCTGCTTCTCTCTCATCTATTTCTCATAAAGTAAAACACAAGTAAATTTAGTTTGTTTGTTTCTAAGATAGCTACCCACCTTAGTGGGACTAGCAGCTCTGAATGGACACTAGTTTTCCCGATAACAAAATTGTGACTCTACTAGGGAGCGAATAGCTTGTTTGCCTGTTTCTAGTTTGTTTGCTTTATAAACTACAAATGGAGCTTGAAGTTAAGACAGCTAGCCTTCGAACTACTTTTGCTATGCAACTGCAAAGTAGATAAATGCCACTTCAGTCAATCTCCGAGTTAGTTTATGAATTAAACATCTGACTTGCAAACATCCTAAGCACCCTGGTGGTAGCTCAAGTAACCTCATTAGATCAGCCCCTATGTTTTGTATTTACTAACTATCATTAGCTCAGCTTAAATCCCTGAACTAAGCTACAAACTGTGAGAAAAAACCAAGCCCAATCTTGTCCCTGGACCACCGCACTGTATCCCTTTGACAGCTTGGATGCATCACACCTCCCATGTGTTGTAGGTGAGATGCATCCCTGTTTCCCTATGTTACAGGTGCGATGATTAGATAACACTGTTTCTGCCTCCAGATTTTTGGTTTTTTCTTCATTGTCTTCAGCTTTATTCAAGTGTTTTGTTGTCTATGATCAGTATACCACTGTTGAAACTCCCTTCCTTTGCATTATTCAGCCTCCATTATATAAAGAATTGTGAATTTTTTTATGTATTTTTCGCCATTTACAGTTCTCCTTTGCAAACAGTAGCTTAATCGAACTATCGTATTTTGATTTGAAAGTGTCGCAAGTGTCGTTTTCAGTCAAAGAAAAGAATCCTCCTCCTTTTGATAGTAGATTACACTTTTGTCATTGTATTTGATTTGAATTAATATTATTTCAAGTGTCAAAATTAATTTCTGAATTTGAAATCGCAATGTGTCCTCTTGGTCTTCCTTTCATTTTTGAAAAGAAAATTGTTAGTGTTGTCGTTGTGAAAGAAGAATAGTTCAGATCTGTACTTAGCGTTCTTTTTGTCATTCACACATTAAGAAAGTGGAAAACAAATACATGCATGTGCATTTGCATTTAGGCTTCTTGTGGAAATTGATTTAGGACAGTGCATCTTAGTGTGTACTCTCTGCTCTATGTTGAAAGAATTTCGCTTCTCTTTCCTTAGTAGCTAGGATTTTCATTGCAAAAAGAGAAATAAATGATTTTTTATCATCTTAGATTGCATATTTAGGAATTGTATATCTACATCACACGGTGAACCTTAAAGGAAAACTTCTTAAGAAAGATCAATTGTAAAATAAATTTCAATGAACATAAAAATGCTTTGGAACCTAACGCACAACATTTAGAAGTCTAGGCTAGAGACATATTCCAGCATCGTAAAGCCTAGTAACTATCGCTTTCATCATAGGTTGGGTGATTCCTCCTCTTTGAGATGACAAGTGCCAGTATGGAGTTGTGCTCCCACATACCATCGACTATATATTGGGGGACCATAATAGGCTACATCCTTTATCCTTAGGAAGCCGTGTCTACCACCCTATCGATCGCAATGCACTGAACACAGCTTTCGGGAAGATTGATTGCCGTACTATAAAAAGTATTCTGGAGTTTTGTGATTGGTTTGGTAATCCCTCTATCTAGATTTCCAGAGTAGTCACTTTCATTCCTTTTCAGACTGCTTAAAAGAAAAGGTCCATTTGAGCACTTATCACTTCAGGCTCATTAAAAATAGAAGGTGACTAGAGTCATCTTTAGATTTTTCTCGACTCTTAATAATTGAAAAGGAAAGTTGTGTCAAAGAGTCATAAAATTTATTTTAATCGGAATAACATCATTGTTCCCTCATTGGTCATAGGTTGAGAAAATGGAGTCCACCAACCAAGGATTTCCCCTTGGGGGAAATACTAGTCCCTTTTCCTCTTGGGGAGATGTTGGTGCACCTCATAGGCCACATTGTCCCTTCTAGGACTGACAATTGGCTTGTCAGTATGGCTCTACTCAACCTCTGTCGTTCAAAGCACCATGTTTCCTGAGCAATCAAATCAGCAACCAGATGATACTAGAGTTACCCCCCAACCTTCTGCTTTGTTTGTTTCTCCCTCTCCTTCTTCCTCTTCACTTGGTGAAGCTAGTAAAACTAAAAACCAAGTAACTGAGAAGAAGAAGAAAGGGAAGGAGAAGAAGAAGAAGAAGCCAATGGAAAAAGGGGGAAACCAAGCATCGTCTAGCGAGAATCCACACACTGCACCATCCAAACCAAAATCTCCATGTGTCATTTACAAAGGGGACCACTATCATCAAGATTGTCCTTGCATGCCACAGATCTTAACGGACTGGTCTCCCCACTTGCACAATCTGGTGTCCTTAAACTCTGACGATCATGTTGAAAGTACACTGTCAACTAGTGAAAATGAAGTCAATGGAAAGAAAGGAAGATCTAAAATTCCTTGTAGACTGTGCGAAGGTGATCATGCCATCCACCATTGTCGCTTCCTAGACGAAGCTAAAAGAGTCTTGGATATCCGTCCTACTTCACCGCTATGACTTCCTCCTGGATACAAGAAACTCTTGCCGATTCCTTCACTAGTTGAAAATCCGGCTAACACACCTTCGTGGTCAGTCAAAGCCTCTATCATTGAATATAAACCCTCTGAGTACACACTAAACCAAAGTCAATAGGTCGAGATGACATTCAACCCAGTCTTGTCTTCAGAAGGTCTACCTTCAGATGATACAGTCACCAAAGAGAATTAGAACAACACCATTAAAATTCTTTTCATAAACACAAACTCCGATGAACATGGGGGCAATCTACCCATTCCTTTACCACAGGAAGGAAGTTCGTCATAGATGTATTCAGCCATTTATTCGGTCCCACCTCCAAGCAATCTAGTCGTTTCCTTCGATTGGAATCTACTAGGCAGACCCCGCCTACCATCTAATGTACCATTCTGAATCATAGTACAAGCTTACATAATAGTCATGGTTGGTAATATCATAGATGAAGGGGCTCTGTGAGTATCCTTTCCTCAACTGCTTGGAAAGTGTTTGGTTTTCCATCACTTCTACCCAAGATTCGAAATCTGACAGGCTTCAACAAAGGAACCAGTCAACTGTTAGGGATCCTTCCAAATTTTCCTATAACTTTGAGAAGGAAAATCATTCATCTAAACGTGATGGTAGTCCAAGAACCTTTAGATTACAATCTACTCCTTGGGCGTAACTACATTTACAGCATTGGAGCTATTGTTTCCTCACTCTTTCAAGTGATGTGTTTTCCGCATGAAGACAGAATGGTCCAACTTGTAGACCAACTTTCATTCCCCGGTTCACACATAGCTAAGAGTCAAGTTCCATCCCTAATTGGTATTTTTTCACAAGGAATGTCTCATTAGTGTCCAATCAATCCACCTGAAGAACGTGGGTGATTCAGTGATTGTGACTTAAACCAAGGGGGCATGCACCCTGGTCTTCTTTGGTAGGAAAACTTTAGGTATAGGGTAGGTCTCCGCGGAGGATATATGCCCAATCTGACACACCCATCCATTTAGGAAAATGGGAGTAGACTAGAATAAGATTCCCTCGTCAAATTTATGTGAGTGATGTATCCCACCATTCACCTTTGTCTATTTCGATGGACAGAGCCAAGGAAGTGTTTTGTCTGCAAATGCAGATGGAGCAATCTTGCAAATGTGAGAACTTTCATATGGTAACCTGGAAACTCTACTTCTTTATACCTGGGGCCATGCAAATCTTGTTGCATACAAGTGAAAAGCGACCAGCGTAACTCTAACCCCGTAGTTTTTACTAACTTCAACTGCTTAAGTTAGGTGATTGGTCTAATCAACCATTCACCTTTGCAAGGGCCAAATGGCACTGACAAAGTAAAGGAAGAGTTTTCTACCTAACCCCAGTAGTTAATTAACCCTTAGGACAGTAATTGGTTGTTCCTAGCTTGTATACAAAAGGTTCCAGAGCAAAGTTTTGAATGGGGCAAGCTCCATAAAAAATGTTAGGATATTCCGACACATAGGAAATAGTTAAGTATAACTTGGTCTAGTGTAGAATTAGGTAAAGTGTGTTTCTTTACTATGTACTTTTGTAACTTACAATCTGACGGTCACGATATGTAGTGATCTGACAGTTCATTCTCTCCTCGGTATTACCGACACTTGATCCGTGGCTTAACACCTGATTGGTCCATGATCTCTATTTAAAGAGCATGGAGGGTAATTTGTAGGTTAACTGTTCATGAGAGAAGCTTATGTAAAATTTCATTCTTTTATTAATAAATTTCCTGAAGTGGCCGCGTTGGCTGAGGCCGTGGACTGTTTCCCTCTTTGAGGGTTTTAACCACGTCAAAAATACTAGTGTATTGATGTGTGATCTGTTTGTGAGCGGTGTCCTTTGGTGTTCTGTCTGAGGAACTTACCCTGTAAATTCCTACATGGTATCAGAGCCATTTGAGGGTCGCGTCCTTTGGTGATCCAAATCTGAAGCCGGTAGAACTGCATCCGACTATCGTTTCCTAGATCTACTATTTCTGACTACTTTCAGGCCAAGGGGACTGCTCTATTGTGTTAGGAGCATTTGTTCCAGTGAGGAACCCCTTTCGTTTCATGCGAAAAGGTTTCTGGTAGCCCTAGCTACGTCATTTTTAAGATCTGGAGGTATATAGTGTTTATTTGCAGTTTCTAGTTGTTTTCTCTCTATTTATTATTTCGGTTTATTTAGCTTCTTTTTTATTACCGGATCTATACCTTTCATTTCTGCGTATGCTATTTTCCCTGCAACTTTGTGCGATCTGGGCAAATCAGAAACAGAGAGGAAGGATTTTTCTCATGCATATGCTATTTTCTGCTGCGCCTTAGTGTGATCTCAGAAAATCAGAAACATTGAGGAAAATATTTAGTTTCCGGGTAAAGCTAACTTCAAGCCGTAAGATTTGTTTTTTTTTGTATGTCTGTGTTGGGTTTTGTGCTTTTTTTTTGTATGGAAAAAGAGCTTTCTCAAGCAAGCACGCAACCCAAAGCTTCAGTAACTAAAATAAAAACAAAAAAAAACCCCCTTCCTCTTTTCCAAAAATTACTAAACTTTTAGTTTAGCTCATTTGGTCCAAAGCCAATTTATGAGAGTAGAGGTCTTGAGTTCAAGTCTTCTTTTTGTTGAGCTAATTAAATTAAGTTTGGAAAGGGGGCGGATTTTTTTTAAACATTATCATTCATTTCCGCACATTCCTGCACTTTGTCGGCATCTTCATCAACTTTTCTTCAAAAATCCATAACTTCTTCATCTGGAAGTCGTTTTCAGAGCCGTTTTTTTTTAACCAACCTAATTTTTCGAGAACTTTCCATTGGAACACTTAGTTTTAGCATATATAGCTTAATTTTCTGTTAAAATGTAAATTCCATGCCAAGTTATTCTTGACAACACCAACTACTTCCAATGGTGGTCCTACATTGTGGATTTACTTAGAAGTAAAGGTCTTTACAGAATAGCCACAAGCCAAGAAACCAAACCGAAAGATGAAGATAAGGCAGCTAAATGGGAAAATAAGCAATATCAAGCACGTGGGTTGATAGGGATGTATATTTCTCCGGATCTTAGATTCCATATTGCAGAACTTGATACTCCTGATGAAGCAATGAAACAGATAACTAATGTTTTTGGAATCAAAAATGAACTTAGAGCCCATCGACTGGAAAATGAGTTGCTTACATTGGACCCCAATAATTTTTCTTGCATTGAAGATTTTTTGTCCAAGTTCAAGACCCTTAGACTTCTCTTGGAAGGTGTTAAGGTTAAGAAAGAAAATAGTAACCTTATCTATTCCATTCTTACTAAGTTGGGACCAACCTACCCTGTGTTTGTTTCCACCTTCCATTCTACAAGAGAAGCCTTCATTTCTCAAGGACAAGACTACAAGTCCCCTTCCTTTGATTCTTTTTGTGATTCTTTAATAAGATAACAAGAA
>APFE030436327.1:767-41726 GCA_000404065.3 Pinus taeda | reverse complement strand
TATATGGAACAACCTATTGGCTTTATACAAACAGACTCCAGTCTTGTATGTCGGCTTAAGAAATCCCTTTATGGTCTCAAGCAAGCTCCTCGGGCTTGGTATGCCAAAATGGATTGCTTTCTTTTAGAATCTGGCTTTTCTAGGTGTCATTCTGACAATACTGTCTACACCAAGAAAGTGGGCAAGTCTCTTATCATTCTTGTTCTTTATGTTGATGATCTTATCCTCACTGGTAGTGATCCCAACCTTATCAACCATGTGAAGTCCAATCTTAAAAAGAAGTTTGAAATGACAGACTTAGGACACTTGCATTATTTTCTTGGTCTTCAAGTCTTGCAATCCGAGGAAGGTATTTCCCTTTCCCAATCCAAGTATGCCTGTGATCTTCTACGCCATTTTCACATGGAAGACTGTAAGCCAGCTCCTTCTCCCTTTCAGTCTGGAGCTAAACTTTCAGTCACTTGTACTTCCCCTGAAGTTGATGCTACCTTATACCGTCAACTTGTCGGAAAATTTTTGTATCTAACCCATACTCGTCCTGACCTTTCTTTTGCTGTTGGCCTTGTTGCTCGGTTTATGCAAAACCCACGTGAAAGTCATTGGAAAGTAGCTAAAAGAATACTTTGTTATGTTCGAGGTACAGTTCAGTTTGTAATTACAGTGCCGAAGCATCTCCTCTATTGGTTGGTTTCACTGATTCCGATTGGGCTGGTGAACCTGATGATCGGAAGTCTACTGCAGGTTATGTGTTCACTCTTGGTTCAGGACCTCTTACATGGGCTTGTAAGAAACAGGGTGCCATTTCTCTTTCTTCAGCAGAAGCAGAGTATCGTGGTGCCGTGGAAGCTAGTAAGGAAGCCTTGTGGCTTCGTCAGATCCTATCAGAGTTTTGCTTTGAGCAGCAGCATCCGACTACACTTTGGTGTGATAATCAAAGTGCCATTCAGCTTTGCAAAGATCCAGTTCAGCATCAGCGCAGCAAACACATTGAACTTCACATGCACTTCATCAGAACGCTCATTCATGACCATGTTCTTGAAGTGCAATATTGTTCAACAGATGATCAGGTTGCAGACATCTTCACAAAGGCTCTCACAGAGGCGAAGTTCACTAAACTTCGATATATGCTTGGAGTTCAGGAAGTTGTCACTAAGGGGGGATAGGCTCTAGTGCCTCCTTCCTTCTCCTATTGTGTCATATTTGTAAATCCTTCAATCCTATGCCAAGTTGTTCTTAAGGGGGGATGTTAGGATATTCCGACACATAGGAAATAGTTAAGTTCAACTTGGTCTAGTATAGAGTTAGGTAAAGTGTGTTTCTTTACCGTTGTACGTTTTGTAACTTACAATCCGAGGTCACGATATGTAGTGATCCGACGGTTCATTCTCTCCTCGGTATTACCGACACTTGATCCGTGGCTTGACACCCGATTGGTCCATGGATTCTATTTAAAGCGCATGGAGGGTCATTTGTAGGTTCACCGTGCATGAGAGAAGCTTATGTAAATTTTCATTCTTTTATTAATAAATTGCCTGTAGTAGCCACGTTGGCGCAGGCCGTGGACTGTTTCCCTCTCTGAGGGTTTTACCCACGTCAAAATACTGGTGTTGATCTGTGATCTGTTTGTGAGCGGTGTCCTTTGGTGTTCTGTCTGAGGAACTTACCCTGTAAATTCCTACAAATACCTCTCAATCCTCTAAGATTGCCGTCAATGCGGTCCTCACCATCAGGTCCTGATTTGGCGTGGCCCCTATGGAAGTTAGCTGATCACAGATCTCCTTCAATCCACCGAGGAAGACATCTATCTGCTCTCCCTTCTGCATCTGGTATGACCGCAACTGATTTTCAAGTAACATCTTCCTCTGCACGAAAGTATGCTGGTACAATTTCTTCAAGGCCTCCCACATCTCATTTTTCGTGTCCTTCTCGGTAATATGTGGCATCACATGATCCTTGACCCCATTAAGGATGATGCACTTTGCCATGGCCATTGCCTCCTCGTACTTTTCATTTTCAGCTAGGTCAACTGGGATCGCTATTGTTTTCAAGGCGAAGTGTTTGATGCAATACCTGTCTAGAATGGACAAGATCCTGGCCTTCCAGACTAGGAAGTTGGAAGCTCTGTCCAATCTATCCTGATTTCTCAACCCATTCACTGCCATTTTGCTGCTCTTCTTCCGACTCCTCTGAGTCTCTTATCATCCCTCCTAGAAGTCCTCGGTTCGACTCCCTTTGAGTCTCGATTTCCTTTGTGGAAATCCTTCCTCCTTGGTCTTGCCTTGTTAGGTACTTTTCTTACCACAATACCCCACCAACTTCGCTCCGCAAATTATCCGCAGCCCCCTATACCTCAGCAACCTGAAGAACTGGGCCTCTAGGCTCTGCACAATCCCGGCACCGACAAAATTCTGCACCTCCTGGCCACAACGTCAATCCTTCCTGGCTGAGAAAGATGACCAGGCACTGCGTAGGTCAGGTCTGCTCCTCTCTGCCACTGCACTGATCGTCCTCCTGGCTCGAATTGATGATGCAGGCACTCTGCATCACCCCTTCCTTGCTGCTTTCTACTAGGAACAACTTTTGTCACTCAGGGCAACTGTTTTCTGCTACTACTGCTCTGCTCGGCTGATGCCTTCAATTATCTTGTGATCTATAACCACGCTCCGATACCATGTTGGAATTTCTAAGTTTAACCCGTTAGAAATTCTTCCTGTACTATGTGATTTATTTCTTCCTACTTGTTCAATTACTTAACATTTTATTTACCATGTAAATACTAAAAATAAATACAAGTACAATATCAGCACATACAGATCATCAACTCAAAGTAAACAAGCATACAAGTGACACCGTTGTTTTTGGACTAATGTCCCTGGAAAAACCTAATGCGGGAAAACTGGTGTGGCTATTCAGGGGGTTTTATTATTATGCAGTTTCAGAATACAACTTGAGTGCCAAAAATGGCTTTCCCAACAGAGAATGCCCTCGGTAGTAGTACCTCTCAGTCAAAGACAGATATTCCGGTTAAAACACCGAATGAATGATCCCACAGCAACAATGCAGCTTCTGCTGCTCTGCGTCACTCTGATAGGGACTGTGTCACCCTATCTGGTTCTCCAGCTCTTAGTCTGTCCCACAAAATGCTCCCAGCATTGCCTTTAGGCCCTCCGTCAGCCTTTCTGGGCTTTGCGTCAACTGTTGGAGCTCTGCGTTAGCCCCTGGACCCTCTGTGTCTCACACGCTGGCCCTCTCTGTCTCTGCGTAGCTCCTGGATGCTTGTGCGTGGTCTCTAGCTGGCTTTGCGTCCCTCTCTCGGCACTGCGCTGATCCTCCTGGTACTTACTCAGCCTCTCTGCGATGTATTCACTGCGCTTCAGCTGAAACTCATATCACTCACTCAATTTCCTCAGCAAACCCTGTCCCAGAAAATCGAGTTCTTGATTTTTCTTGGTGTGTCCTCCCACTATTCCTCAAGCCTCCTCTTATACTTTTCTCGTTGGTCCATCGACATCCGAGATTAAATCTTAATCAATAGTTAAGATTAGATTTGGCTTGATCCATGACTTTTGGACCATTCTAACCCAGTTTTATATTAATACCCATTAATATTTTATTTTTCCTAAGTTTAGACTTAGGAACTCTATTAAAAATATTAATTATTTTAATATCTCCCAAACTGTTTAGATTTTTCCCAAACTCTTTCCGGGTCTTGGATATCTCATGTGCTTTAGCCTCTCCACCAATTTTCGTGGCTAGAGCACATCTGATGTTACCCCAAATCAACATTCAACAACAATCTCTTTACAAGGAATGATTTTGTAGTACATAGAGAAACCTTCAAGAAAACACCTAAGAGAATTTTCCTCCTCAACTGGAGAACTTATGACACTCCAAAGATCCTCTAGCCGTTACTGCATCACCCCTGCATCATCTGCGTGAGGATTGCATCATCCCTACATCTTCTGTGTGAGGACTGTGTCCCCGCCTGTGCTGTCTCTCAGAACTCTCCCTTTGCGCTGTCTCTACTGTGTTACCTCCTCCTCAGTGTTTGACTGATGCTGAAACCCTCCTCTTTCTTCACCCTGCAACTCTCCCTCTGAAATCAAACTCTTTCTTCTTGGGAATCGATTTCCCTTAGGTTACTGAGTATTTGCCCGGTGTGTCTCCAAATGACTCTGAAGTCTTTTCTTATACTTTTCTTGTTGATGAATCAATGACCGAGATCAAGTCCCTAATCAACGGCTAAGATTAAAACGGACTTGATCCTCGTCTCTTAGAAGCTTCTCACCCATATCTTTATTAATACCCATTAATATTTTTATTTTCCTAAGTTTAGACTTAGGAACTCCATTAAAAATATTAATTATTTTAATAACTCGTCAATCGGGTGGAATTTCTCCAAACAATTTTTGGGTCTTGGAAATCTCATGTATTCTAGCCCCTCCACAAAATTTTGGAGCTAGATCACATCCGACGTTACCTAAAATCAATAGAAGAGATCTACAAGATGGGAGTGAAAAGTGACTATCAATGACCGGAGAGATCATAGAGGCGGATTTACCATTTTCCTAGATTAAAAGCGACTTTAATTAGTCACTTAATTAAATAAAAAGGGGGAAATGCTTAATTGAAGAAAAAAGGCCAAGAAGGTAAAGTTGATTTAAAATGTCATTTAAATAAAATAAGGAGGAGAATCTTCTAGAACGGAAATAAAATAATAAAATAAAGTGCTTCTAGAAGGGTGGAGAGAAATCCATCAAGTCTTTAAAAGGAGGGGGAGCAAATCATTTGGGACATTTTGGTTGGTTTGTATCTTCTGATTGGTGAGGTTTGGAGAACCATGTTCTCAGCTTCAGTAGGGTCTTAGGATGAAAACCCTTGCATAATTTGGTGGGAGTGGACGAAAACCCATCTCATCCCTTTGTGAATTTATTGAAAATTCATAGGGGCGCTTATTGGTCCCAGCGACATTTTGGGAGATAGATTTGGAGCATATTTGTAGATTAGAGTGAGGATCATCTAAGTTCTCAAATTGAGCCATATTTCCAGTTGCAATTTGGGAGGTCGGGATTAGCATGGCAATAGTGTTTGGAGGTCATCTCAGCTATTCTTCAACTCCAATATTGATATCTAGATGCTGTATTGGCATGTGATTTTTATTTCAATAAATAAATAAAACTGAGTTGCTGCCATTTGAGTTTTTGGGTTTATTTCTGTAATATATATTGTGTTATATATATGTTCGCAGTATTTTGTTAATTTGCCGAAGTAGCTGCACCTATGTAATTTCTGGATTTATTTTGAATTGCTGGCATTTTTCGTGGAGTTTTATGATGCTTTTGGGTAAAATTCATGGTATAAATTTTCAGAACTAAAGTTCTCTTAATTTAAAGAAAATTATCCAAAAGTAATATTACAGTGGTATCCTGCTAGCTTGAGGGTTTATTGCAGAAATTAAATTCATGGGTTATTTTTGAAAGGCCAAGCTCGAGGATTGCTGGTGATCCTCAAAGTGGCTAAGAGAAACATATTGGCTGGAATAATTTGCAGGTGTGGAGTTACTTGAGATCAGATTACTCTCTAAGAGGTTGATTTTTATTGTTCAGTCAATTGAGTACTATTTTCTTGAAGGAGGCCGCATGCCAAAATTTCCATTGGGTCAAGTATCACTGATCTAGTGGACTGAGAGCATAAACTTACACAGACTTGACCATTAATATTGGGCTGCTTTTATATTTGTGAAGTTGAATTTGTCATTCAACGTAGCAGATCAGATGCCAAGATTAAGAAACCGCCTTCATCTCAATTGAATTGTCATGTACGAGAACAGATCAAATTGTTATAGCTGTAGTTTGTGAGGCTGAAACAATTGCCAAGGTCGGATCTGTAACAAGAGAGCCGCGACTGTGGGCCAACTCCCTTCTTGGTGTGGCATCTCTGTCAAAAGGTCATTTCCAGTGAGTGACGTGATTCTAAGCAAGTCAGAACCATTGTGGTTGTGAGAGTTGGGGTGGCTGGCTGCGTCGGGTAACTTAGGGCATCGAATTATCTTACAAGGTAATTAGCAAAAAGGGCTGAAGGTATATTGCCAGAAATTAGAGGGTCGAGAGTCGAATCACAAAGATCTTGTTGCTAGAACTTTGGGAAGGATCACCTCATTCATGTGATCGCGATCGAATGAATTCACGTAGGAGAATGCAGGGCTGAGATAATAAAGAAGAGGCAAATTCGGGTTTAAGGACCAAATTGCCAATGTGAAATAACCATGATCGATCATGAGCTAAATCCGGTGACGCTATGTGTTGGGGTCAAATTTGATATTACGGGCAAATTTATAAATTCCGGGCCGAGAGAGGAGCCATCCCAAGCCTCACGTACTGGGGCATTGAATTGAGTTTAATTAATTGATCGAGCCAACAATTCGTTGAGCACCGAGGGTCAAATTCTCGCCTGACGGGAATGACACAATTAATTGGCTGAGAATGCATCTTTCAAAGCACACAACGAGTGGAGTATTTGCATGGGTTGAGCTTGATTCCTCAGTTTGTCAGGTGCCGCATCGCTTTTGGTGAAAGGGGCAACATTATGTTTGAATGACAGAGTAGCACATGGATCGAAGGCACCCTTGATATGATCAAAGGATTTGTAGTCGCAAGAATCATGGAGAAAAAAGTGATTTGATTGGCCAAGATTGGCACAAACATCTTGAAGATCACAGCCAGTTCTGTGGACTAGTGGTAGAGTATCGCTGATAGTGTTTGCAGGGGATATCATAGTGTTTTGCGTGGTGAAAGTATAATGGATAGTTTAATCACGATAACCGAGCACGTAAACGCTGTAGAGTGTTGATTTATCATATTGCTATGCGAATCCATTATAATACTCAATGCGTACTTGTGCAAATGTAGGAGAGCTGGTGCAATTATATACCTATAGTACAGTCTCTTGTTGTTTAGAGGTTATTTGTTGCCTACAGATCAGAGGATCGAGTTGGAGGCCGAGAACTATTTCCTTGAAGGCATAATCTTTAAGGAGACTGAGTTCAGATTATTGGAGATCAAGTGCTCAGCCGTTTGACATGTTGAATCCACCCTTCTCACTAGTTTTTGAAGATGATCAAATTTGCTATGGCAGAGAATTTCCAACAGAGGGTACGATGCCAAGAAGCAGTCTCAAGTTCATGCTTCGATATGATTTATTAAGTTGGTATATTCTGCTGTAGAATTTATTTTGCACTCCAGTCTGTCCTCAATCTTTTTGAAAAAATACAAATTAAATATATCCTGACCTTTGCATATAGTTGAGGTTGAAAACTGCCTTAGTGTGTTGTGACGTTTTCAGTAAGCCTGCATATATTGCTACTAGTATCATATTATTGAGGGTAAAATCATACTATTGTAGCTTTACTCATTACAGTGGTATCATGCACTTGGTAGATGACCCAAGACTTGTATGCTGATATGACATCACTTATCTTCGATCTACTTGGAGACCCATGAGGTTACTTGTGTACCCCCACACCTATTAGGAGCACCAAAAGTTTATTATTTGGAGAACAAGGGGACAATCTCTTGTCCACTACTTTTGGGAGTCCTATTTCTCATTATGGCTGTTGAATTTTCTAAGTCTAACCGTTAGAAAATTAATCTGTATTTTGCTGGTTTATTTCTTCTACTTGTTTAAATTCAAACAAGTTATTTAATACATTTAAATACCAAAATAAACACAATATAGTCACAACACCTATAGATCATCAACCGAAAGAAAATAAGCACACAAGTGACACCGTTGTTTTTGGACAAGTGTCCCCGGAAAAACCTAATGCGGAAAAACTTTATGGAAGCTTTAACTATTTATGGACTAGTTGTGGCCCTAGCGCTTCTATTTGCGAATCCCTTTGTTTAATCCTGAAAAAAAAGATCCCTACACCTCGTCATTACATTAGTATTTCTCCAATAATTTACTTGTTCAACTGCAGGAGAGGCTGATCTGAATAATTAGCAAATGAATTATTCTTCCTATAACTATACTTCGGTCGGAAAGATTCATGACGCGTGCGGCAGGGAAGGGAGTGGATAGGGCAAGCAAATTATTTTTATCCTTATAAAAGACCTGGGACTAAGTTAAGTATCCCAAATATTATTATCCTAGTGCAACTATTCAAAGGGTTATATTATTATACAGTCTATTTGAGTACAACTGGGTGCCTAATCGGCTCTCTCGACAGAAAAAAATACACGGCAACGGTACCTCTATATCCGAAAACAGGTATTTAGAAACCTGTCCCACGAAACCCTCTTTGGCACAACTGAAGCTCAGCGCTGACCCTTCTGGCCTCTGCGTCAGCCTCCTGCTGACCTGCGTCAGCCCCAGGACCCTTTGCATCAACCCTCTAAGGCACTGCGCAGCGTTTGCGTCACTCCCTCTGCCCTCTGCGTGGATGACGCAGTTTCTCTGGGCTCTGCACTGCCTCTGTTGGGCTCTGCGTAGCCCGGATTGACTGTTGCTCTTGCTCTCTCTGCTTTTGTGCTGGTCTCCCAGTATTGTCCCTGCCTCTCTGCCTCGTACTCATTGCCCTCGTTGCTGATCACTGATTCAACTTTGCTTAGCAACCCTTCTCTAGCAAAATGAATGACTGATCACTCTAGTGTATCTTTCAACTGACCCTCAAGCTTCTTCTTATACTTTTCTCGTTGGTCCATCAATGACTGAGATTAAATCTCTAATCAACGACTAATATTAGATTTGGCTTGATCCATGATTTTTGGAACCTTCTAACCCAGTTTTATATTAATACGCATTAATATTTTATTTTTCCTAAGTTTAGACTTAGGAACTCTAGTAAAAATATTAATTATTTTAATATCTCCCACACCGGGTACAATCTATCCAAACCATTTCTAGGTCTTGGAGATCTCATGTGCTTTAGCCTCTCCACCAATTTTCATGGCTAGAGCACATCCGATGCTACCCCAAATCAACAATGGCACCTATGGATTTCATTAGGTCTCTTAGAAGGCCCAACAACATGTATTATTGATCATTCGACCTCTTGAGACGCTTATTCTTTTGTTTATAAGCTAGTTTGGTGGGCTTGTCACCAAAAGTTAGTTATTTTGCACATTATTTTATTTTAGGGGCTAATGTAGGCCTAATTGGCTAGATCAAACTCGTTAGAAGTGTATAAATACAAATGCATAATCACTTGGATTGGTCTTGTATCTCTCTTGAGAATTTCGCTATCCTTCTTGGAGGACAAATTTTGGAGCATGGAATGAATTTTGATGTTTGGATAATCTTCATGTCTTGGAGCCTCTTGATGGCAAGTTTTTTTGGATGGTTGGATATATTATTATACATGTAAGTACATTTAAATGCTATTCTTTCTTTCCAATTGTGTCACATACATTGTTACTAGGATTTCGCTATACTAGGGCTTATTTGCTACATCTCTTATGTGGAGTTGTGGAAATTTATTTTCTAGATAGTGAATGCTTCATGTACGGGCCATGTATAATGAACGAATGTTCTTAGGGAGGTTTCATTACTAAAATTCATTTTGATAAGCCATGCATCTTGCAAAATGAAGTATAAAGCCTTTGAAGCTATTTTTGCTGCTGCCCTAGTGCTAAGCGAAGTCTTTGAGGCCTCCTTGACCCAGAAAGTTTGAAGGTCCATAGTCATAATTCTACTTGACTCCATTTCTCCCCAAAGGATTAGGCACTGGTGCACCCAAAGGTGATCACCTTAAACCTTTTTCATCCTACTCCCTCTCCTTTTCTAAGCCTAGCCCCATTAGGTCTCCTAGGGCATCATTTATCTTGCAAACCACCCCTAAAAGAAGTTCAATCTCTTGGCCCCTACTGTGCTGGTGTGTCTCCTTGGTGCCCTCCAAATTGAAGAAATTCCGACAGTGAGATCTTGAGATATCTCAGCCCTAGCCTCGAGATTGAATCTTGCCCTTGGTTTCCTTAGGCTAGAAGCCTCATTGGGACCCTCACATTGTCTTGCATTAAAAATTCTTTCTTTGGTCCCTTACCCCTCTGGACTAAGTCAAGCATATCATTGGTTGCTAAACCCTACCCCCTTGACCTACCCCTCGGGTCCACTTCGCCCCGTGTGGTCCCATGCACTATTAAGGGCAAATTTTCAAGGATCATTGGGAAACCAAGCTTACACAAGAATTTCAAGGCCTAGGAACTTCCATTATAAGATACGTACCCTAAACCTAAACATTGAAATTCCCCTTAAGCCCTTACTAGATAGCTTTAAATCTTGCCTCCGAAGCAAGCAAGCCACATATTTGAGCCTCTCTTGTGAATAGGCTTCTAAGATCAACCTTCACCCCATCATTGGTCTATTCATTTAGTGATACTCATCATAAAGGGTCTCCTCCCATCAATGAAAGTCGATAAAGAGCAGAGAGCCTTAGCCGAGGTGACAGTGGATTATTGCTCCATTGTTGCCCTTAGCCTAGTAGTAGCCCTTCAAGGATCCCCCTTTAGGACCCCTGCTAGTTTGACCGGTAACATTTTGGCGCCGTTTCCAGGGACACGAAACTTGTGTTTTGTTCCCCATATGACATATTGACATAACATTATTGGCGACTCCATTGGAAGAATGAAGCCCTAGTTCTTCATTAAACTTCAAGGTCGATCCTTGTAGGGTGAAGCAAGCGTTTTTCTAGGCATCTTTAAATTCACCCTGGCGACTCCTACATATTTTTCATGTATATCTCAAATAAGTTGTCTTTCTTTGATAAATTTCTTGCTTTGGACATTGCTAGTATCCCTGGGCACCCTAATCATGTCACGGGAAGGATGGTACATGGGGTATCTGTGTTTGATAGTGATCTACTCTCTGCAATTGACCATGTAGAAAGATTTAATGCACATGCTTCAAGAGAAGAGGTTGTTCACCAAGATGTCCTTATGTTGTTGTTCATTGATGGCTTTCTTAGACATTTTCAAGTATGCCCCACATTAAGCATCCAAGAGGGAGCCTTCATTGATCATCATCAAGACATTGAGAATCTGAGTAATGAGCAAGAAGACGAGTTCTCCTCAGGTCCACATGACGAAAAGGATGATTTTGAGAACACGTGTTGGGAAGGATGAAGTCGAGACTAACCTTACCTTTCTCGAGGATATTACTCCCAATGACTCTCCTTTTGAGAACCTTGATAAACGTTATCCCATTTTCCCCTTAGAAGATGATATTGGAGATTACTTCTTGTTGTGGCCACAACCACCACCCTAATAAAACATGCTCTGATAGCAAATTTTGAATGGGTCCCCTAGAAGTTTGATCTTTCATCTTTCCGAATGATTTGTTTTATCCCAGGGATTTTAACTCTTTGCTGAGTCAAATTTTCAATGCCTAATGGCTAAGCCCCTTGAATAAACCTCTGCTGCATGGTTCATTCATGATCCAACCTAGCCCTTCATTCATTCCCTTCATCAAGACTTTTCAATCTTCATAACCATTCATGGTACATTTATGCCCGCACATATAATCACTCCCACACTTATTATAATCGTTTGTGTGCTTAACCCAAAATCTTCCATCGCATCTTTATTTCCATCATAACTCTTTATAATGGGAATGCTAGGCAAAATACACATAACATTCCTTTTCGCTTATCGCATGCAACATTGGCGCGCAGTGTGTACCAGGAGGCACCAAACCCGACGGCATTATAAACCATAATTTATATATTTCGGGTCCAGAGTTCGTCACATATCGCAATCGGCAGTGTCCATGGCATGAACATAAAGCGTAGTCCGATATGGCGAACCCGCCGGTGCTATTAACCTCAGCACATATGTATTTCGGGTCTGCCTCCCCAATCGCTTATCGCAATCGACAAAACCCGGGAATCATATATAAAATACAATGCGGTATGGCGGACCCGCCGTGTTATTAAATATAACATATATATCTTATATTCTATATATATATATATATATATCGGGTCCGGCCTAATCGTGTATCGCAATCGATGGAGCCCTAGGCCTGTTCATATTGCGATATGCGATATGGCGGACCCACCGATCCTATTAAGCATAATATATATATTATTGGGTCCGCCCCCGCCCCATTGCAAATCACTATCCGCGGAGTCTAGCGCTCATGCATAAGGTGTGACACCATATGGCGGACTCGACGATGGTTATAGATCCGGTACATAATTTTTGAAGTTTTCCTTAGGGTCCGGCCGCGGTTTTCCCGTGTTTTTCTGTGCATTTGATGAAATGTCGTGGCTTGGGTTTTCAAAGGAAATCCGATAGGGGTGATGTTGCATATGATTTCCCGTTGAGATGTGCAATTGCGACTTGGTCGCAGCACAACTTTGGATGAGCCAGGGGCCGATTCTTTCGCACTCGCTCCTTTTGATTTCATTACGCCTTATCATTTTTAAAGTTTCAATGATGGAAAGAGTTGTTCTTGGATGTTTCTATCATATGTTCATAATCATAAAGCTAATGTTAATCGTCTCTGCAGGCGAGGAGTAAAAGACGCTTGAGCGGATCCAAAGAGTTTGGGTATGTGGGTATGTTTTGTTTAAAGATCCGGCCTTGGGCGTTCTCGGTTGGGGTTCCACGCGTAGCCTGTGTATTCTAAAGGCAAAGCCATCTCGGGTTTCATGATGGGGAGATGACACACAGTCACCCCCTTTAAGTAACATCTGTCCATTTCCCCAGGAAATGAAGTGCTCCAGCAGATATGCCTTTTATGTGTTAGTGGTTACATTGACGGTTCTATCTCTGTATATTTTGATTTGTACACTGAAAACACCAGGGAGAAGGGAAAAGGTGGAAGGGAAGACCGAAGGTCATCTCTAGAGGCATAAATATTACCTCCGTAGATGAGGGAAGGGCTTGTTTGAGTGGAACAACTTTGATTTATTATGAATAAGGAAGACTGTTTGGTTGAACGAGGAGCCTTTGGTTTCTGATTTATTTTCCTTTGCTTTTATGTGTTTTGAAACAGGGTGTTGTTGCTGGCATAAATACAAATGTGTTTTGTTTTTGTGCATATTGATAACGATATAGCTTGTGATTAACCTTGGTTGTTTGAATGTAATTCTTCATCATAGTTAACTCATGAGCAGTCCTTGATTTGAAACTATGTTAGCCATCAGTTGCAAGCTTTATTTGTATGAAAAGAAATGTGTATTCTTGTATGAGTAATTGGATTGCAGTGCAGATTTAATGCAACCTTGTTCTTATGTGAACCAGTAATTGATTCATTTGGACTTGGAATTTATATATGATGTTTAATCTCCTTTTGTTATGCTCCTGTAGGATAGATTATAATGGTTAGGACTAGCTTAAGTAGTTTAGTTAGGATTTGATGCATATAGGTTAGCTATGTCCTTTTGTTGATTTAATTGAAGTCTTCCTCCTGAAAGCAATCTCTCAACACCTATAACAGTTCATGGGGTCCTTTAAAATCCGTTGGAACTAGCCACTCCAAACGAAAGCAGATCTAACTGGGGTCTGTGATCGGGTTAGTTCCCCTTGTTGGTATAGTGAAAATTCGCCATGTCAACAAATTGGCGCTAGAAGGAGGGCTTGAACCGCTGTCCACAACTTTTTATGATTTCATCCATAAATGTCACGCATGGACTCGAAAAGGTTAATGCATGGTTAGTGAAGGTCGAAAAGACCCTTCCTCCCATTCGGAAAAGCCCCATTTCGAAGAAGAGACACTGTGGGAGTATCCTGTCACTCAGGAACAACCAGTCAGAATACTTACTCGGGCTTAGGCTCGTTCCCTCTCTCAACTCCCCATCTTTCACTCTTTACCTCTGACAACTAAAAGAAAGCCAAGGATCTGTTCCATAAACAAAGAGACATCTGCAGCCCCGTCTCTTGAAGATATTGTGCTTGAATCCTTGCAAAGTATCGTCACTCCCCGGGAAGAAATTCCTGAAGATCCACTCTCTGAAGGTAATCCTTGGCCCGATTTGGGAAGTCTTAATAAAGAAAGACTTGAAGAAACCTTCAACCAGAACATCCCTATCCACAATATGGCTAACATTCCTCTCCCAGGTGGGAACCAACTTCAACCGGGTCCAAGAATACTCCTATTGCAAACTTTCTAGAAAAAGAGAATATGTCTTCGACTGCAACGAAGGCGACTCAAAATGGTAAACCCCCACCTAAGAACGACAAAACCGGTTTGTTTACTCTGCCCTACCTTGCTTATAACATTGATTACAACATTGTGGATGATCTTAAGAAATCTAGGGCTAATATCACATACTTTGATTTGCTAAAATTAACGTAGCGAAGAGATTTGCTCTTGAAAGTTATGAATCAGCGGAACTGCAAAATTCCCACCATCCCAAGCAGCCAAACCAAGAAGTCGGTGTCCAGACTTGTCAACACCTCCATTACAGCCCAAATGCCATCAACTATGGAAGCCACTCTGTCCAAAATGAATCGAAACCCCCAAGATGTCAGTGCAGCCATGATAGGGAAAAAATCGAAGTCCATGACTCCACCTTTCCTTATCACATTTGAAATCCTCAACATGAATGTACACAATTGCTTAGTAGATTCTGGTGCCTCGTCCACTGTGATGCCTTACGCTGTTGCTAAAATACTGCATGCAATACCCGAGAAAATTGGCACTCGAATTATGCAATTAGATAGGACAAATGTGAAAGTAATTTGCGAGCTGAAAGATGTGTTGATTCGGATGGCAGCTAAACCACAATACACAGAAGTCATTGATATAGTGGTAGTCGATATACCCGAGGCTTATGGAATGCTGCTTAGTAGGCACTGGTCAACAAAACTCAATGGATATTTCTCAACTGATTAGTCCCATCTCTTGCTGCCTCAGAAGGGAAAGGGTGATATGCTGAGAGTTGATCGTGAAAGATACATGAAGTATGTGCTGACGGAATTAAACGGCCTCAATGGACCTGTAATGTTTACCAACTCTATCTTTGGGAATTATAGTTTCAATGTTTGTGCCGCGGAAACTTGTTTTGGAGAATTCCATGCAGAAACAATTGAAGAAACTGCAATAAACACATGGTTGGAAGCTCTCCCCCATAGTCCAACTGACGAACCACCCTGTAATATACTAGATGATAGAACTAGTCTCGTAGGAAGCAATGAACACTATTTTAATGGCTCTAACTGCCTTGAAGGTGCAGGTGCTGGGAGCATTCTTATTGACCCACAAGGGAACCAACATCTGATGGCCAGCCGGTTGGAGCTCGTGTGCACCAACAACGTGGCAGAATACGAAGGCTTGCTGCAGGGCCTAAAAAAAGCCATTGATTTGAAGGTAAATTTTTTTAAAGTTTTTGGTGATTCACAGATAATTGTGGACCAGGTAAGGAAAATGATACACTGCAATGCGCCACACCTGGTAAGGTACTAGCGTGAGGTATGGAGCTTAATTGATAGTCTTGATTCTTTTAATTATCACATACATACCTCGAGAGAAAAACTAAGATGCCGACCTGATGGCTGGTATGGCCACAAAACTTTTCCCTGATTTTAGATTAAAGAAGAATAAATGTTATGTTGAATTGGTTTTTAGACCTTCCGTACCTGATAACATCTCAAATTGGCAGGCATTCGAAGGTGACGAGCGAATCCTTGAGCTCCTACATTGCGAGAGGACATTCAAAAATGCACTCATTGAGGAAAAAGAGCATGACAGGCCTATGAATGAGATTGAAGACGAGGTAATATCTTTCATGGAGAGATTTATCGTCAACAGGTTTGGCATCCCTGATGTTCTCATGTTTGATAACGCTTCTTATTTCTCATCACTAAAGTTGACCGAATTTTCTATCGATAAATCAATTCGCATAAGGCATGCATCAAGCTATTACCCCCAGGGAAATGGAGTTGCAGAGTCCTCAAATAAAAACCTCATCCGCGTAATCCATGCATCTCTCATCGACAACCAGAGGAAGTGGCACAACGCTCTAACAAATGCTCTCTGGGCTGATAGGGTCACCCCAAAGGGTAAGCACGCGAAACTTCAACACTTATGGCTGGGCCCGTTCCAAGTTGAGGAAAAAATTGGTCAAGGAACTTACAGATTGAAAAATTTACAGGGAGACACTGAGAAACTCCCTGTTAATGACTAATCTCTTAAGAGATACTTCCAGTAGCCACCACATGGTGGTTACCTTGTGAGTAGGTTAGAATTCATTTTACTTTCGTTGTTAGTTTAATTACATTTCCGTCTTTTCCTTTTTGGTTTTTCTGCAAAGTTTATTTTCCCTTCTGTTTTGAATTGCAGTCCTTTTCAGCCAACTGATTTTGGTCCTCCAATCTCGTTTTTACCTTTTTTCAGATTGCCCCCATTCGCCACCTTCAACTTTTGCCTTGTTAACCTGCTGATGAGTCTGTTGGTTCTAAATCCATTGTTACCTTGCAAATCAAACAAATTTTCAATCAGCCCATGAGAACTTGAAAATCAGCTGTGGAATTCAAATCAAAGCCACTCATTGGCATCTGTTGGGAACTGGGTAAGATCTGTTGATAACTTGGATATCTGGAGCATGTAGGGGCATCTTTATAAAACAAAAAAATGTGTAACTATAGCTGGACTGGCATGGAGGAACGCTGCATTTTTAAACAAATCCCACTCAGACCTAGCCTATACTTGCCTGAAAGGTCTGTAGTTCTTCTCCATTGGTCCCATCCACCACACTAAATTCTCCAATACCTGTCAGCTACAAGTAAACCTCCTTTCATGGGCTAAGTTCACTGTCATATACCCTGTGGAAAATCCAATTGTGCTAGTCCTTGTGCCTGAATCTGGAAGGACTTGTTTAAAAGAAAATGAAATGTGAAGTCCTTGTGCCAATCTTGAAGGATAGGTTGTTTGGGAAGCCGGCTAGAGCAATGATTGTTGTTGGGCTCAGAGTACTGTTTGACACAGCAAGCCCAACCTCGCTTAAGCGGTTTAAAAATATGGCATGATCCATGACTGCGCCCCATCCAATCATATAAAAATATAACACCAAAATTCTCATATAAAGTGCAAACGAACATATCTACATCAAGTTTGATGAGTAATAAAGAGCTGAGGTACACACCTGAACAGGTATTGACAGACCAGTGATGGACCCGAAAGGATTTTGAATGTATTAAACTGGTAAAGGAAGGTCAATAAACCCCATAATATGACCATTGGAGAATACCTGTCAAAACCTTATCAGTAAGAAGAAGCTATTTGTCTTTATCCCGCCTGAAACAATTAATGTTGAAGTGGAACCCATGCCTGTTCATTTGTACAGTTTGCATTTCAAGTTTATCTCAACACCTTGATATTTTATTGATCTGAGGTTTATTTGGAAACAGAGATAACTGGTTCGCCCAACGGTTCGCCATCTGTTGTGGCCACAACCACCACCCTATTAAAACATGCTTTGATAGCAAATTTTGAATGGGTCCCCTAGAAGTTTGATTTTTCATCTTTTCGAATGATTTGTTTTATCCCAGGGATTTTAACTCTTTGCGAAGTCAAATTTTCAATGCCTAATGGCTAAGCCCCTTGAATAAACCTCTGCTGCATGGTTCATTCATGACCCAGCCTAACCCTTCATTCATTCCCTTCATCGAGACTTTTCAATCTTCATAAACATTCATGGTACATTTATGCCCGCACATATAATCACTCCCACACTTATTATAATCGTTTGTGTGCTTAACCCAAAATCTTCCATCGCGTCTTTATTCTCATCATAACTCTTTATAATGGGAATGCTTCGCAAAATACACACAACATTCCTTTTCGCTTATCGCATGCAACATTGGCGCGCAACGCGTACCATGAGGCACCAGACCCGACGGCATTATAAACCTTAATTTATGTATTTTGGGTCCGGAGCCTGTCGCATATCACAATTGGCGGTGTCCATGGCATGAACATAAAGCGCAGTTTAATATGGCGGAACTGCCGGGGCTATTAACCTCAACACATATGTATTTCGGGTCCGCCTTCCCAATCGCTTATCGTAATCGGCGGAACCCGGGAATCATATATAAAATACAATGTGATATGGCGGACCCGCCGTGTTATTAAATATAACACACACACACGCACACACACACACACACACATATATATATATATATATCGTGTTAAAATTGGCAACTAGGGCCAAACTCCATGTGGGTCATCTTAATTATGGCAGCTAATATTTTTATTAGATCCCTCTCATCGAGAGGTGTAGGATTGATCTAAAGATCATCCGATTCCGATGAGTATTCATGGAGTTATGAATTTATTTATGTTATAAGACAAATTGTCAAGTCGGCCAACAACTTGAGTAGGCTCAGAAGCCCAATAGACATGTCTATTCATCATCTACGTTTTAGTATAAATAGAAGAGGACTTGAAGTCATTTTGACATCCTCTTCATGTGATCTTCTTCTCTCCACGTCTTTGGGTTTTTGGTGAAGGAGAGAGACACCAAGAGTAATATGCTGGTCTTCAAGTGATGCCCTAAATTCCAGTGATGGAGGAAACATCAAGACGCAGATGAAGGGAGAGGATCCCAACCAGTGTATATAATATCGCCGATTTTTGGAAATATCGTGATATTTTCGGGGAGACGAGATATCGCCGAGAAAATATCGCGATATTTCTGAAATATCGGCGATATCTCGGGGAAATATCGTGCTACGACCTAAAATATCATCGGGAGACAACAAAAACTGTCGCCGCGGCTATAAAAGTCCAATTTTGTTTTTTTTTTCAATCATTTTCATTTTTGATTGCTGGAGAAGGAAGGGGAGAGCTATGTGCTTGCTGCCAAAGAGGGTGTGAGTGTTGAATAGCTATTATCGCCACCAACGAAGATTTTGTTGATCTAAGCTTGAAGAACAGTGAGACAATTTCATTTCTTCCATTAACAGGTATGTTCAAATAAACCCCTATGTTAATGATTTTTTTGATAGTTTTAGGATTATTCTTGCTTGCCTATTTGCCTACAATCATTTTGCTTGTTTTTTTTTTCCATTTGCTATGATTTTCATGCCCATGCGCAAATGCAAGGGTTTTCTCCATATTTGGAGAGCAAACTCCATTTTTTTTTAAACTTTCAAATACACCCTCTTATTGTCATTTATGGTTTTTCATTGAATTCACATTGCAAATAATGTAGCAAAAAAATTATTTTGTAAAATGATGTGGTTATTACTTATTAATTCCAATTTTTTTTTGGTGCCCTAGGTTTGAGTTAGTTCATTACAAAATTCAAATATGCCAAAAGCCTTGGACCCATTTTGGGAGTATGGGAACCCTGATGGTGGGACAAATCGGGCATATCTTACATGCAAATTGTGTGGGACAGGATGACAGGAGGGGTTACACGACTGAAATACCATTTGGCTAGACTCACTAGACATGATGTTGGGATTTGTACAGTTTCTAGTCTGGAGCTTATACAAAAAGCTCTTGAGGCAATTGATGAAAAAGAGAGAAAGAAGGAAGAGACAGAAAGAAACAAGGCTGAACGTGTAGGTAGATCTTTTGGGATATCTTCTCCTGATTTTGATGTTGAGGGTAGTGGGAGGGGCTCCATAGCTTGCACATCATCACCTGCTACTGCTAGTGCGAGGTCATCATTTTTTGTTCCACAAACGGAACATGGAGCACAACCTGGCATAAAATTTCTTGTTAAAAAAAAGGAGAAGCAAGAAGCAGATAGAGTCATGGGGAGGTGTCTTTTCTGGAGCGACTTACCTCTCAGCATCACCAAAGCCAATCCATTTTGGCAGCCAATGTGTGATGCTATTGTTGTTGTGGGCCAAGGTACAAAAGTGCTACATATGAGGAGTTGCGGGGGCCAGTTCTTCAAGCAGAAAAGCAGGACATCAACTCTAGATTGGCGGAGTTGAAGAAAACATGGGAAGTTACTAGATGCACATTGATGTCTGATGGTTGGACAGATAAGAAGGGTAGGACCCTTCTAAATTTCTTGGTACATTGTCCTAAAGGTACCATGTTTATTAAATCGGTGGATGCATCAGAACATATCAAAGATGCACCAATGATATGTGAGTTGTTAGATGGGTTCATTCGGGAGATTGGTGTGCAGAACGTGGTGCAAGTCATATCAAACAATGTAGCTAATTATGTGTCTGCCGACAAGATGCTTATGGAGACGCATCGCACATTGTTTTGGACTCCGTGTGTAGCACATTGTCTCGATTTGTTGTTTGAGGATATGGGGAAACTCTCCTTCATTAAGGAGGCGGTTGATATGGCTAGGAGCGTCCCCAAGTTTATTTATAACCATGCTTTTGTTCTTAGCCTCATGAGGAAGTTCACTAGAAACAAGGAGTTGCCGCGTCCTGCGATCACACGTTTTGCCACAAACTTTATTACTCTTCAGTCTTTGCTTCGATGTTAGTTCGAGTTGAAGCAAATGTTTGTATTTGATGACTGGCGTAATTGTAGATACAACAGGAGACAGTACGGGATAGCCATTGCAAAAATGGTGTACTCTGAGATGTTTTGGCGTGAAGTAGAAGAAGCATGCTCAGTTAGTGAACCTATAGTAAAGGTTCTCAGATTGGTAGATGGGGAGAAGCCTGTAATGGCTTATTTGTATGAGGCGATGGATAGAGACAAGGAGGCCATTCGTTCTTATTATGCAGACAAGGGTTCTATTGGCCTTGATAGGCATATGATGTTATGGGATGTGATTGATAGTCGGTGGACAGGGATGCTTCATCCACCCATTCATGCAGCAACACTCTTCCTCAACCCCGCATTTTCATACAAATACGACTTTGATTTTGATGGCGAGGTGATGGAAGGGCTCCATTCCTGTATTCATAGGATGGTACCTAACCCTGAGCATTGTAGCAAAATCAATTGCGAGATACAGTATTACCGGGATTATGTTGGCCTATTTGGCTTTGATGATGCTATTAGGGAAAGGACCCTCTTCATGCCACGCAAGTGACAAGTCATCACTCATTAGAAATTAGAATTTTCGATTTAGAATTTCCTTACTTATAATTCTATTTTTTTTTAAATTCAATTATGTAACTTTTATTTGAAAGTTTAATTATGTTTTAAGTTTTCGAATTTTTTATTTCTTTATTTTGTTGTAGATATTTGGTGGCGAAGCTATGGTGCAAGGGCACCAAATTTGCAGAAATTGGCCATAAGAATCTTGAGTCAAACATGTAGCTCTTCATGGTGTGAGCGCAATTGGAGTGTATTCAAGAAAATACACGCAAAAAAACGCAACAGGTATAACTTTGAGCTCCAGCCTTCAGTTGAACAATTACACTTATTGTAATTTTTAATTTTTAATTTATGACCTTCAAGTGTCAAGAGTCAAGAGTCAAGACTCATTAGTTTTTTTGACACTCTTACAGGTTGGAGTTCGCACGCCTCAATGATTTAGTGTATGTGCATTACAACATCCGACTTTGAGTGAGGCAAATAGAAGCAACAATGGATCCAGATGCCATTTCCTTAGACAATATTGATGTATTGTCTCAGTGGAGGGTGGAGTCTGAGGAGCCATCTTGGAGGAGTCACTTTCATGGTTAGAGCCAGATGATCCATTAGAACAGGGGCAGCAAGAGGAGGAGGACTCGAAGGAGGAGCAGCACTCGGAGGAGGAGTAGGAGCAGGAGAAGGAGGACACTGTGGGAGCATCAACATCAACACCATCTGCTATAGATATAGGAGAGCACAACTCCATACCTAGCACTCATTATTTGACATTAGGTGCAGAGGCAGGGTCAGGGCCTTCTACTACTAGGGGCAGGCCTGGCAAACAGCCCATCATGTTTTCCCGTAAAAGGGGGAGAGGGCAGTAATTTCAGATAGATAGCTGCTAGTTTTATTTATTATGCTACATATAACTCATGATGATGAGATACTTTTATATATGTGATGTTATTTTGTATTGGTTCTCCCATTTGTGTTCTTGAATGGACAATTATCAGGGATCAATAGGATTTGGTATCGCCTTTGATGTATCATTTCTATTTGACATCATATATATCACTGCTTTCTTCATATTTATGTGCCAATGTGTTTATTTCATGTTGTTATTGCTTTATATGTTTAAAAATCTGAAAAAAAGGAATATATTATGCATTTTTTATGCTTGCCGATATTTGCTGATTTTTTGCCAATATTTTCGCCAATATTGCCGATAAGATATTTTCTGGACCCTCGCCGATATTTTGCCGATACTGATATTTTCAACACTGATCCCAGCCACGTGAAGCCCTAAACGCAGTGATTATGAAGACCTTATACGCTGTTCATGTAACACCTTATACGCTGTTCTTGAAGATATTTATACGCAGGGCATAGAGATAGGTCAATGAAGACTCATTCATGTAGACAGTTATATGCAGCCCTAAACGCAGGCACTTCTACGCTATCCAAACAGGCCTAAACGCAATGATATAAAGGAAGCCGCTGTCATAAAAGGTAGCCGCGGTCATAATGGGTAGCTGCAGTGATATAGAGAGAACCACAGTTAAGCATGAAGAAGAGCCACAGTAGAGGGTAACTGCATTAAAGGTGAAGCCACAATTAATGTGAAGCCGCAGTCAAAGAAATCTCAGTCAAGGTCATGTAGCCGCAATAAGAAGGATGAGGTATATGGGTTCAGCTGCCTCCTTGGAGAATAAGGAGTAGCAGAACCTAGATCATCCTCCTCTCATACCTATAATGTCCTTAGATGGATAGGAGCAGGCATCGTGTGATCTAATACAAATGGAATATGCTCAGCATAGTTTCAAGTTCTGGGCAAAATCATATTTCGGCATACTTGTAGATGCATGGATCTCGTATGGATAAAAGAAGACTAGACATTATTAACATAATGATGTAAAGGGCAGCATGATTAGTAATGAGACTGCATAATGATGTAAAGGGCAGCATGATCAGTAAGACTACATGATGATATAAAGAGCAGCCTGATCAGTAAGACTACATGATGATATAAAGAGCAGCATGATCAGTAATGAGACTGTATGATGATGGCAGATGCAACATAATGGGCAGCATGATAATGAGAGCAGATGAGAGCAACTCAGTCATCAAGGTCCAGCACTGTGACGGTACAACATGGTGCTATACGGTAAGGTGCAGCAAATGGATGAAATGCAACACTACTATAGGTGAAGCCGTCACCTTGGAGAATCAATTGAAGCAGAATGTCTTCAACTGATCTCATGTATCATCGTTATAGGAGATGATCTATGCTCAGATGTAGATAAGTCAAAGTGTTGACTTCTGTTGTAAATGTATTATCTCTCTCTATCCTGAACTTTGAAGAACATAAAAGAAGAATTGATCAAGGGATTCCCCACATTGGGGTTTGTCCTTGGCTAGCGCCACATCTTGTGTCCTTTTGTCTTGGCTTGTCTTCTGCGATTTATATTTATGTTCTATCTGTATTTTACTTTATGCTGATGTGATTGCTAATCTGGAAAAGAAATTGAAATAAATTGCTCTGGCATAGAACATACTTAAAATTAACATATTGGGTCCAGCCTAATCGCATATCGCAATCGGCGGAGCCCTAGGCCTATGCATATTGCGATATGCGATATGGCGAACCCGCCGATCCTATTAAACATAATATATATATTATTGCATCCATCCTCGCCCCATCACAAATCGCTATCGGTGGAGTCTAGCACTCATGCATAAGGTGCGACACCATATGGTGGACCCGACGATGGTTATAGATTCGGTACATAATTTTTGAAGTCTGCCTTAGGGTCCGGCCATGGTTTTCCCGTGTTTTCATGTGCATTCGATGAAATGTCGTGGTTCAGGTTTTCAAAGGAAATCTGATAGGGGTGATGTTGCATATGATTTCCTGTTGAGATGTGCGATTGCGGCTCGGTCGCAGCACAACTTTAGCTGAGCCAGGGGCTGATTCTTTCGCACTCGCTCCTTTTGATTTCATTACGCCTTATCATTTTTAAAGTTTCAATGATGGCAAGAGTTGTTCTTGGACGTTTCTATCATATGTTCATAATCACAAAGCTAATGTTAATTGTCTCTGCAAGCGAGAAGTAAAAGACGCTTGAGCGGATCCAAAGTGTTTGGGTATGCAGGTATGTTCTGTTTAAAGATCTGGCCTTGGGCGTTCTCGGTTGGGGTTCCATGCGTAGCCTGTGTATTCTAGAGGCAAAGCTGTCCCGGGTTTCATGATGGGGAGATGACACACAATCACCCCCTTTAATTAACATCTGTCCATTTCCCCAGGAAATGAAGCGCTCCAGCAGATATGCCTTTTACGTGTTAGCGGTTACACTGATGGTTCTATCTTTGTATATTTTGATTTGTATACTGAAAACACTAGGGGGAAGGGAAAAGGTGGAAGGGAAGATCAAAGGTCATCTCCAGAGGCATAAATATTACCTCCGTAGATGAGGGAAGGACTTTTTGTTTGAGTGGAACAAACTTTGATTTATTATGAATAAGGAAGACTATTTGGTTGAATGAGGGGCCTTTGGTTTCTGATTTATTTTGCTTTGCTTTTATGTGTTTTGAAACAGGGTGTTGTTGCTGGCATAAATACAAATGTGTTTTGTTTTTGTGCATATTGATAACGATATAGCTTGTGGTTAACCTTGGTTGTTTGAATGTAATTCTTCATCATAGTTAACTCATGAGCAGTCCTTGATTTCAAACTATGTTAGACATCAGTTGCAAGCTTTATTTGTATGAAAAGGAATGTGTATTCCTGTATGAGTAATTGGATTGCAATGCAGATTTAATGCAACCTTGTTCTTATGTGAACCAATAATTAATTCATTTGGACTTGGAATTTATATATGATGTTTAACCTCCTTTTGTTATGCTCCTGTAGGATAGATTAGGATGGTTAGGACTAAATTAAGTAGTTTAGATAGGATTTGATACATATAGGTTAGTTGTTTCCTTTTGTTGATTTAATTGAAGTCTTCCTCCAAGAAGCAATCTCTCAACGCCTATAACAATTCATAGGGTCCTTTAAAACCCTTAAGAACTAGCCACTCCAAATGAAAGCAGATCTAATTGGGGTCTGTGATCGGGTTAGTTTCCCTTTTTGGTATAGCGAAAATTCGCCATGTCAACACTTCCATATTGAAAAAGGGAAATGAGAAATTGTTGGTCCTCAATTTGATTGTGCTCCCATTTACAACACCGACAAGGAGGATGAGGCTGAAATTGGTCCTCCCTTTATCTCGGTTATTATTTATGATGGCATCCATTGATGCTATTAGGAAGGAGGAATTTTATTTTCCCTTGCATAAGGAGGGGCAATTGGAAGTGATCAATTTTCCTATTAGAACAGGCCCAATCTATGATACTAAGGAAATCGATAAGGATCCTCCTTATGATTCTATATTCAAATCACCCAAGCCTTTAGATTATTATTTTGGGGAAGATAAACCTGTTGGATATAACACTCCACCCTCCCCTTTGCCTTCTTCTCTTGTTCATCATTTTAAGAGTGATTCCCGTGTGAAAATTCCTACATTGGAGGAACCCCTATTGCAGCAAATTTGAATCTACTTCACCTACTTGATTTTTAACATGCATTAACCAAGTTATTCTTCTAAATACTGAAGCAAATTACTTCTGCAGCCTACACTAATTAAATATTTGATCTCATGAAACAAAAACAGAGCAAAGAACAAGATACATATGACACTTATTTTTGGACACAATAGTCCTCAAAAAAACCCAATGCGAGAAAACCGATGCAACAACTCTGAGGGTTTATTATTGTACAAGAGAAATATCTGAATACAAATCTAGGATGTTCATCTAGCAATCCTTTACAGAGAAAAATATTGGTGGAAAATCTCAGTGAGTTTTACCTCACTTCACCCAGCAAAATTCCGGCTGATCCGGCACAAGACTGACTAACCCTGGCTATTTCTGTGTGGCCCTGTGTCAGCCTTTCAGGCTCTGTGTGACCTCATTTGCCCTCTGCGTCAGCTATCTCAGTTGTTCCGACAGTTTCCGGTAGTTCCGGCTTTTGCATGACAGGCAACTTTTCTGCTCTGTGCTGAGCCTTCTGGCTCTACGTCAGGACTGCGTGGGCCCAAACTGGCCCAATGTTAGCTCTCCCAGGTACTACGCTGCCTCTCTACAAGCTCTCTCTTCCTCTCTGTCAGTGTTCTTTGGAAAGTTCTTCTCCCAGATTCTCGCTGCCCCTCTGCTGTTGAATGATCACTTAGTTCAATTTCTCAGCGTCCTAGCCCCAGAAATCGAACTCCAGATCAATTCTCTATCTCTATGTGTGTTTCCAAATGAACCCTAAGCCTCCATTTTATACTTTTCCTGTTGAGTCTTCAACGACCGAGATTAAGTCTCTAATCAATGATAAGATTAAAACATGACTTGATCCGCCTTTTAGATCATTCTCACCCATATTTTGATTAATACCCATTAATATTTTAATTTCCTTAAGTTTAAACTTAGAAATTCCATTAAAAATATTAATTATTTTAATAAAATACAATCCGGGTGGAATTTCAACAAATGTTTTCTGGGTTCTTTAGAACTCATGTGCCTTAGCCACTCCACCAATTTTTAAGGCTAGAGCACTTCCGATGCTACCAAAAACTAACACTCCCTCTTAGCAAGGAAAGTGCTCTAACAATAATGTCCACCTGCATGCTGCTCTGTTTTTGAAACATCCCCTTTTTGCATTGTTGCTGCCACCAACATTGTACTACTGCTGCTACTGCACTATTGCCCATGACACTGCCACTGTTGCATATATACTACAACTCCCTCTCAAATGTTGCATCTGCTATGCTGCTAGCACTGCCATTGCTAACACTGCATTCGTACTGCAACTCAGTTGCTAAGAGAAGCAACTGAAAAACATCCAAAAACATTGAACTTAATTGTGTTTAGCATAATACCATGAATGTTGGAATCTGACTGCTACTAGTCTCTGACCCTCAGAATCTTCTGCGCTGCTGTTGACTTCTGCACTATGCCATCTGCATTGTAACCAACCTTGCTCTGCGCTGATTAGCTCCTGGTCTCGGGGTACTGCATCTGTCTCTCCAAACAATCCACTGCATCATCTGACACTAATTTCATCTCGTTACTGCTGAATCTCGAGCTCCCGTAGCAAGGAAGTTGATCCAGGAGGTGTACTCCTCAAGGATCCTGCATGTAGTCCTCCTGACTACAACTCAATATCGCCCCATCTCCCTTCTAGAGATGCGTGGGCACTCATGGTAAACTCATCTTCATCAATCTTTGATGAAGCAACGTTAGGATCATGTTTCTCATCCTTATCCTTTTTCTTCAAAGAACACTGGGATGCATAGTGGCCCATCTCGCCACAACTGAAATATTTCACCTTCGAAATGTCCTCCTTTCGTTCCGGCTTCTGCTATCCCTTCAATGCTAGAGTTGCGTGGACCTCCTCCTCCTTTGTCTTTGTACCACTCCCATTGCTGTCATTGAGGTTGACCTTCACTAAGTCCCTCCTTAACTCCTCCCGTTAAAGAGCCACCCACATCTCCTCCCATGAAGGTAGTTTTTCTTTGCCCAATATGCTTTGGACGAAAACTTGCCATTCATCCGACACTCCATTTAGGGCTATCCTCACCATCGCGGTTGGCTGAGGAGTGGACCCCTGTTGAAATTTCTAAGTCTAACCTTTAGAAATTTTATGTATATTCTTCTGGTTTATTCCTCCTACTTGTTAATTACAAACAAGTTATTTAAACATATAAACATCGAAATAAACACAATACAGTCTCAACCATCTACAGATCAACAATTGAAAGAATAGTAAACACACAAATGACACCATTATTTTTGGACAACTCATCCTCGGAAAAACCCAACTTGGGAAAACCGGTGTAGCAATTATGAGGGTTATATTATTATGCAGTCTTTCCTTGAGTACAACTGGGTGCCAAACTGGCTCACCTGACAAAGAAAAATAATTGACAGTAATACCTCTCTATTCGGAAGCAGATATTCAAAAAATCTACTCCACTAAACCCTCTCCAGCTCCACTGAAGCACTGCGTCAGCCCTTCTGGCCTCTACGTCAACCTCAAACCCCTCTGTGTCAACCCTCTGAGGCACTGTGCAACCTCTACGACCTTCTGCATCACTCCTGCTGCCCTCTGCGTGGATGACGCAGGGCCTTCTGGCTCTGCGATGTCTCTGCTGGGCTTTGCGTGGCTTGCTTTGGCTTCTGCGTCTGCCTCTCTGCCTCTGTGCTGGTCTCTTGGCACTATCTCTGCCTTTGTCCAGTACTCACTGCCCCTCGCTGCAAACTGATCATTGATTCGACTTTTCTTAGCAGACCCCGCTCTAGAAAATCGAATGATTGATCACTCTGGTGTGTTCTCCAACTGACCTCAAGCCTCCTCTTATACTTTTCTCGTTGGTCCTTCAACGACCGAGATTAAATCTCTAATCAACAACTAAGATTAAATTTGGCTTGATCCATGACTTTTGGAACCTTCTAACCCAGTTTTATATTAATATCCATTAATATTTTATTTTTCCTAAGTTTAGACTTAGGAACTCTATAAAAAATATAAATAATTTTAATATCTCCCAAACCGAGTACAATCTGTCCAAACCATTTCTGGGTCTTGGAGATCTCATGTGCTTTAGCCTATCCACCAATTTTCATGGCTAGAGCACATTTGATGCTACCCCAAATCAACACTCACTCTTAACGAGGACTGTGCTCTAGTAATACTCCTCACTAAGCATCACTCTGATTATCTGGCACCGGTACCTATGCTGATGCTAGGCCTCCCCGCCCGACATCCTCTGCATTGCTGCGTCCTGTACTGCTGCCCATGGCCCTGCCATAGCCACTAGTGCATCAATACGGCAGCTCCCTCTGTATCCGTGCTGCTGCTGGTTCATCCTCCCAACACTGCATCTGCACTGCACATCGTGCTACTGCATACTACTACTGCACTGCAACTCAGTTATTGAGAAGTAAGTAATTGATCCACCCAACTTCTGACATCCCTGTCAGGCTAGAAACACTCTCGATGTTGAAGCTCTCTCTGCCGCTAACAAGTGCTCCCTCTACTGACCTCTACGCTGCTGTAACAACTCCCTGCATCTCGCATTGTTGCACACCTCTCTATGCCATCCTGCACGGTTGCAACACTCCCGTGCCTCTTGCACTATTGCAGCCTGCTAGCCTCGTGCTGCCCGGGGACTCCTGCACTGTAGCACTCTCTGCCACTTCATCCGCATCCGTCTTTACTAACATCTGCTAGTCCTGCTACTCTCTTCGGGGCTCTCGTAGCAAGGTATAATCCAAGAGGTGGGGTACTTCAAGGATGTTGCCCCTCATCACTTGTAGTCCTCTTGACTATAGCTCAATGTCTCCCCACTTCTTCTCTAGTGGCACATGAGTACTCATGGCACAATCATCATCAACGACCATCTCCTCTCCTCTCCTCAACTTCCTCTGAGTCTTGACTTCCCTCCTGGAAGTTCTCTTCTAGACTCCCTCTGAGTCGCTACTTCCCGTTTGGAAGTTCTCTGCTAGACTCCCTCTTAGTCTAGATTTCCCTCCAGGGAATCCGCCTGCCAACGTCAAGTCGCCCCTCTCCGATCTCCTTTGCACCTGCAACACTGTTCCGGATTCCTTGGCTAGAAATCTGCCTCGGTAGCGACTCCCTCTACCTTGCTTTTGCCCTGTTAGGTACTGTTTTGTCCACAACACCCCACCAGCTTCACTCCTCGCAAACTGCCCACAGCTTCCTAAGCTCCAACAACCGAAGGACGAAGCCTCTAGGCTTTGCGCAATCCCGAAACTGGCTGAAATGCTCCCCTAGCCAACTGTGTCAACCCTCCTGGTCTCTGTGTGGCTTTGTGTGAGCCTTTTCCGCCCTTCTCAGCCTCTATGTTGGCCACTCTTTGGCTCGGACTGATGACACAGTCCCTCTGCGTTAACCCTTCTCTGCTGCTTTCTGCTAGGAACAACTTCTGTCACTCGAGACAGTTGTTTCTGCTGCAAATGCTTTGCTACAGCTGGTGCCTTCAGCGCTCCTGTGATTTGCAACCATGCTCTGATACCATGTTGAAATTTCTAAGTCTAACCGTTATAAATTTTATTTGTATTCTTCTGGTTTATTCCTCCTACGTGTTAATTACAAACAAGTTATTTAAACACATAAACATCGAAATAAACACAATTCAGTCTCAACCATCTACAGATCAATAGCTAAAAGAATAGCAAACGCACAAGTGATATCGTTATTTTTGGACAACTCGTCCTCAGAAAAACCCAACTTGGGAAAACCGGTGTAACAATTCTGAGGGTTATATTATTATGTAGTCTTTCCTTTAGTACAACTGGGTGCCAAACTAGCTCACTCAACAAAGAAAAATAACCGACAGTAATACCTCTCTATTCGGAAGTAGATATTCATAAAATTTGCCCCACGAAATAGTCTCCAACACCACTGAAGCACTGCGTCAACCCTTCTGGCCTTTGCATTAACCCTCTGAGGCACTGTGCAGCCTCTACGACCTTCTGCGTCACTCCTGCTGCCATTTGCATGGATGACACAGGTCGTTCTGGCTCTGCGCTGTCTCTGCTGGGTTCTGTGTGGCATGCTCTGGTTTTTGTGTCTGCCTCTCTGCCTCTGTGCTGGTCTCTTGGCACTATCTCTGCCTCTCTGTCCAGTACTCACTGCCCCTTGCTGTAAACTGATCATTGATTCGACTTTTCTTAGCAAACCCCGCTCTAAAAAATTGAATGACTGATCACTATGATGTGTTCTCCAACTGACCCTCAAGCTTCCTCTTGTACTTTTCTCGTTGGTCCTTCAACAGTCGAGATTAAATCTTTAATCAATGACTACGATTAGATTTGGCTTGGTCCATGACTTTTGGAACCTTCTAACCCAATTTTATATTAATAACCATTAATATTTTATGCTTCCTAAGTTTAGACTTAGGAACTCCATTAAAATATTTAATTATTTTAATATCTCCCAAAACGGGTACAATCTGTCCAAACCATTTCTGGGTCTTGGAGATCGCATGTGCTTTAGCCTATCCACCAATTTTCATGGCTAGAGCACATCCGATGCTACCCCAAATCAACACTCACTTTTAGTGAGGACTGTGCTCTAGTAATACTACTCACTGAGCATCACTCTGGTTATTCGTCACTAGTACCTGTGTTGATGCTGAGTCTCCCCACCCAACATCCTCTACACTACTGCATCCTGTACTGCTGCCCATGGCCCTTCCATTGCCACTGCTGCTTCCGTACGACAACTCCCTCTACATCTGTGCTGCTGTTGGTCCATCCTCCCAACACTGCATCTGCACTGCATCCCCCTCTCATCATGCTGCATCGTGCTACTGCACACTGGTACTGCACTACGACTTAGTTACGAGGAATTAAGTAACTGATCCACCCAACTTCTGACATCCCTGTCAGGCTAGAAACTCTCCTGATGCTGAAGGTTTCTCTGCTGCTAACAAGTGCTCCCTCTGTTGATCTCTGCGTTGGTGCAACAATTCCCTGCATCTCGCACCGTTGCACACCTTTCTATGCCATCTTGCACTGTTGCAACACTCACGTGCCTCTCACACTATTGCAACTTGCTAGCCTCGCGCTGCCCGGTGACTCCTGCACTATAGCACTCTGCCGCTTCATCTGCATCTGTCTCTACCGACATCCGCTAGTCCTACACTCTCTCTTCGGGGCTCTCATAGCAAGGTATAATCCAAGAGGTTGGGTACCTCAGGGATCCTGCCCTTCATCGCCTGTAGTCCTCTTGACTACAATTCAATGTCTCCCCACTTCTTCTCTAGTGGCACATGAGCACTCATGGCACAATCGTCATCAACGGCCATCCCCGCTCCTCTCCTCGACTCGCTCTGAGTCTCGACTTCCCTCTTGGAAGTTCTCTTCTAGACTCCCTCTGAATCGCTGCTTCCCATCTGGAAGTTCTTTGATAGACTCCCTCTGAGTCTCGATTTCCCTCCTGGAAATTCGCCTGCCAATTGTCAAGTCGCCCCTCTCTGTGCTGTGACTCATCAAAGGCTATGTTGTACACATCTGTTCTCGGCTTGTCCTCAAGGAGAATGGTATCCCCTTGTTCACTCAAGACTTGCTCTGCTGTTGGAGCTAGTGAAGCTTGTGGAGGACCTCAGTTGTTTTTGGCATGAGGTCAGTGTCCTGATCTTGTTTCGGCTGCTCCATCTCCATGTCCATTTGTTCAACTATCGGTTCATCTGCGGAGCAAGTTCCTGTTCCTGCGGCTGCTCACCCTGTTCCTCATCTGCTGCTGGTTCAGAGTCTTCAACTTGTATCGGTGCAGTTTATGTTGTTTGTGCACCTTGCGCTTCCTCCTGTTCCTGTTCTTGTTCTTGCTCATGCTCATGCTGCGCTTCCTTCTCTCTTCTGCGCAACTCTTGTTCTTCTTTGAGCTTCTGCTGGACTTCCTGTAACTTCCTTTTTGCATCTTGCAGTCTTTGCTTCTCCCTCTTTCTTTGCGCTATCCTCCTGTCGCGCTGTTGCCTCTTTGCATCTATCTCCAAAGCTACTTTCTCCACAAGTAGGTCTTCCTTAAACTTGTAGCTTTGCTCCGTCTCTGTGCTTTCGACAATCTTCCTTTTGCCTTTGTCTTGCACAAGTTTGCTGCTTGTTGCTGCTCCCTGTGGTGCTGCTCCCTTGAGTGCTGCTAGCCACTCTATTGCTATGCTGACCGGTTCATTGAGCCTAGAGTTATAACAATATCTCCATGGATCTTCTTTTGGCCAATGAAACGCCCCTTGGATCCAAGAATAGTACAGTGTTGCACAGTGGTCCCTGCGAAATCCATGTGGGTCGTACGAATTGAGACTCTTGGTGCTGAACTTAAACTTCTTGAAGTCCTCGACCTCCGCATCCGCTTCTTTTAGACTCCCGATCACATACAACCCAATTCGCACATGAAGCTTAGGCCATGGTACCTTCTTTTTCCTGTGCAATCCAGTTGATAACCTTGTCGAGATGTGGTATGCAACCTCGTGTATGACCATCTTGTCTGTGGCAAACCTCGGTAACACATGCAGAGCCTTCTCTACGCTGTACATCTTGATGAAGCTGTCGTCTGGTGAGGCATACCAATCTGCAATGTTCAACAATGCCTCCATTGCTGCCTGGGACATGCAAGGTGGATCTTGTTCATAGATCATCGTGTATAGAGGGGCGATAAAATGGTTAGATATTCTAGCCATGACTCCTCGATAACTGTAGTCTGAGAGCAACTTGCAATATATGTTCACAACATTCTTTGAAGGTGTCCATGCGCAACCCATGCCATGAAACTATTGACTGGCACAGATTGTATCGAGCAGGTACGCAGGCATGAAGAATCTTGCTTGCTGATCCTTGGGCGGACTCCGGGCATTGGATGCATGCACTTTCAACTGGAGAGCCAACATGTCAGACCAGTTGAACGGTTTTCCTTCACTTGCTAGCTGATCCAACATAGCAACCCAACTTTGCGGTAAGGTCTCTGTCCTCCCTTGGCCGTACAAACGACATGCAAAGATGACCAAGAATTGATATGCCTTTCTGAGTGTCTTCGTCCTATATATCTGGTTGGGTGTCGTCCTGAACTTTGTTGGCTCCCTTACCCAACGCTTCAAGATGTCTCTTGTATTCGTGCTGCTGTTGGGAGTGTAGAACGGTGCATCCATCCTGCTTTTTGGCGGTGGAAAATGATACATCTGCTGATAATATTCTGTCCCGAAGGAAGCAAGCTTTTCTCCACTGACACTGCTCAGTATCATCGTCTCAGGATCAGTGTGTGAGACAATCCAGTGGATCACATTTGCTCTTGGGAACACGAGATACCTGCATGCAACCTTATACAATCCTGACTTATGGATGTTCACAGACTTGTCGGTCCTCCAGATTCTCCTCAAAGCTTCCTGAGAAAATAGTGTTGATGTCTTGCCGTGTGATCTTGATGTCTTTCTCGATGAACAAGTTGTGTCTGCGTAGACGGGTAAGCTCATAGACCCCAGTTCAACCACATCCCAGTACTTCTTTCAACTGTCTTTTGATCCAGTTCTCTTGGAGGCCATGGTACCTGTATTGCTAAGAAGCTGCTAAAAAACCTGTGGTACCTGGAGACAGAGAAGACACTCACGACGAGACAATGTCAGCTAAAAACATCAAGCAACTCAAGAAACATTCAGGCAACAAATTGGTGACTGCTGGGCAAGATTGCGCAACATTGACTCCGGGAACTTGGGAGACTGTCAGCTAGAATTGCGCATTGCGCGGTCTCAACTACCAGTGAGGTTGACTGCTGACTAGAATTACGCAATGCGCAGTCCAGCGAGGCTCACTGCTCACTGAAATTGCGCAGAACAGTCAGGTTGGCTTGCTGACTGGAACTGCGCATTGCGCAGTTCTAGTAGGCAGGACTGGGCACTACCTCCTAGGATTGTGTAGAGCATAGCTGGGAGCCAGTGTGGGTAGCCTTTGCACAATTCCTGGAGGCAAGGATGAGCCTTGACTGCCAGGAATGCACTGTGCATGCTGGGAGAGACAAGATTTGGGCCAAGACAGCTTGGATCTGTCCAATGGCAACATGAAAACACAAAGGAGTGAGTGTGTGTGCAAAGCTGGTGCAAACTTGAGAGAATAGACATGCATGCAATTCAAGCAAGTGCAGAAATCAGTCAAACGACAAAACCAAGAAGCTCATGAAGCGAGTTGCCTCAACCACTGTTACTGCAGATACAGTGTTATGCGCGTGACACTAAGGAAAGGTAATGCAAAACTTGTAACAACAATTCTACAAGCCAAAACACATTGAAACGCCAACGATACTCATACAAGTCGAAAACTAAAAAGCGACAGGAAAATAGCAAAAGGCATTAAAAGAAAAACTTACCCAGAAAAGTTGTGGCGACTATCCCGAAGGTTCCTAGATACCTTGGGAATGCCAGAGCTCCAAGTTCAAATGAGCTCTGAGGTGTCGTTTAAGTAGATTTGGTGAAATTAAGGTTTATGATGCGCATGCCACAAATCTAGGAAAAAGCCTCACTTGGCGGGGAGTTTCTAAAAACGACTTTGCATGTAACTCCTGTTGCTAAAAATAGATTGCTAAAATCTAGGGATGCTTTTTCGCTTTTTTCAGGAAAACTGCCCGACATGCATGGAAGGATTACGCAATTCTGGAGGGAACTAGGCAACCTACTAGCACATGCGACAAACATCAAGTGAGGGAAAACTTCTGCGTTGTTTTTGGGTTGAGTGGCCCTGGCTGGTTGGCCAACTCTACGCAATTTTCCAGAGCAATGATGCTGGGTTGATCTGCGCATTTCTGGAGAGCAGTGCAGCTGGCCAGTTTTGTGCATTTCTGGAGAGCAGTGCAGTTGGCCAGTTTTGCGCATTTCCGGAGAATAGTGCAACTCGCCTGGGCTGCTCTGCGCATTTCTAGAGAGCAATGCAGTTGGCTAGTTTTGCGCATTTCTGGAGCGCATTGCAGCGGGCTTGGCCTGCTTTGCGCATTTCAACAACTAAGATTAGATTTGGCTTGACCCATGACTTTTGGAACCTTCTAACCCAATTTTATATTAATACCCATTAATATTTTGATTTTCCTAAGTTTAGACTTAGGAAATCCATTAAAAATATTAATTATTTTAATTTCTCCCAAACCGGGTACAATCTGTCCAAATCATTAAAGGGTCTTGGAGATCTCATGTGCTTTAGCCTCTCCACCAATTTTTATGGCTAGAGCACATCCGATGCTACCCCAAATCAACAATCTGTGCGTCCTACAACTTGCACATGTGTGCAGAGAGGCAGATTTGTGTAGCCATTTGCAAGTTGTAGGACGCACAGATTGGACGCACAGATTGCAATCATATGTGCCCAAACCTCCCTACAAAATTTGAGACTTAGAGCACATATGATGCTACTAGAAATCAACACTCCCTCTTAGCGAGGAGTGTACTCTAGCAATGCCTCCCACTGAAGCATCACCTTGACTTCATAATATTGTCCTCTCTGTTATTGATGTCTGACATGCTGTCCACCAACTACTGCGCTGCTGCTGCAACTGTACTACTGCTGACACTGCCACTGTCAACACTGCATTCGTACTACAACTCCTTTTGAATTTCTGCATCTATGCTACTGCTGGCACTGCCACTGTCAACTGCCCCTGCACTGCAAACTAGCGCAGCTACTGCATCAACAATGGAAAAACATCCCAAGTTACTGAACAAGTGTTCAACATAGATGCATCTCGATGTTGAAGATCTGATTGTTGCTAGTCCTACGCTGTTCCTCTGAAGCCACTGCGTTGCTGCTGCTACTGCACTGTGCCTCTCTGCACTGCTGCAACTCTGCACTACGCTACTCAGACTTGGCGTTCTAGCCACTGCATATGTCGCTTCAACACTCCTCTTCACCAACTGACACTATTCCATCCTTCTACTTTTGATCTGGGCTCCCATAGTAAGGAATTGATTCGAGAGGTGGGCTCCTCAAGGATCTTGCCCATATGTAAGTCTTTCGAACTACAACTATAAATCAGCCCACCTCCCTCCTGGAGGTATCTCAGCTGTCATGGCAAACACCTCCTCCTCGATCTTTGCAGGTGCAACCTTTGGATCGTGCTTCTCATCTTTGTCCTTCTTCCTGAGAGGACACTGTGTTGCATAGTGACCCATCTCACCACACCTGAAACAATTGATCTTCGAGACGTCCTTCTTACATCTCCGCTGCTCCTGTTGTCCCTTAGATGCAAGGGCTACATTATCCTCCTCCTCCTTGGGGTTCGACCCACTATTGCTGCTTCCGTCAAGTTTAACCTTGACTAAGTCTCTCATCAGCGCCTCTTGTTTTAGAGCTACTCACATCTCATCCCAATTCGGCAATGTTGCTCTGCCTAGGATACTCTAGACAAAGACTTGCCACTCATTTGAGACAAAATTGAGGGCTAGTCTAACCAACTCTGAATCTTGAGGTGTATACCCCGTAGAAGACAATTCATCATGGGCCTCCTCAAGCTTCGTGAGGAATGGATCCACACGCTCTCCCTTCTGCATCTGAGCAGATCTCAACTTCTGCTCCAAGTACATCTTCCGCTGCTCGGAAGATCCCTGATATAACGTAGACAATGCGTCCCACATCTCCTTAGTGTGAAAATTTCTAAATCTAATAAGTCATAAATCCTACTGTAGTAAACTGATTTGCATTACGTACTTGTGTTCATCATTTTAACAAGTTATTTTCAGAAAATATTTATGAAAACACTGCAGCCTACACCAATATACAGATCAAGTACTGAAAAATAAATGAGACAAGCACACAAAAGACACTTATTTTTGGACTAAACGTCCTCGGAAAAACCCAATGCGGGAGAACCAGTGCAACAACTCTGAGGGTTTTCTATTATTAAGCAAAAGGTCTGAATATAAATGTTGGTTGCCCTCTCGATAGACCAGTGATAGAGAAATACAATGGCGGAAAACCTGAGTGAGTTTTATCTCACTTCACTTGGCAGATTCGCGCTGATCTGGCAGCAAAACTGGCTGGCCCCGGCTACAACTGTGCTGCCCCTTCGCAGTAACTGCGTGGGCTTGCGAGGAGCTCTCTGAGGCTCTGCATTAGCTCTTCTGCCTATTTCGTCGACTTTTTCGACTATTTCGACAGTTTCGACTCTCTGCATGGAATGCAACTTTCTCCCTCTGCATTGGCCCTTTTGGCTTTGCGTCAAGGCTGTGTGGGCCCAGACTGGCCCCACGTCAGCTCTCCTGGCGACTGTGCTGCCTCCACAAGCTTCTCTCCGCTTCTCTGTCTGTATTCCTGAACTATCACTGCCCCTTCGCTGCAAATTGTAATATCTCCCCAATTGATTTTCCTCCGGAGAACTTCTCACCTTAGAAAATCGATTTCCTCAATCTCTCTGTGTATTTTCTCCAATTGACCCCACGCCTCCATTTATACTTTTTCTATTGAGAAATCAACAGCCGAGATTAAGCCTCTAATCAACGGCTAAAATTAAATTAGACTTGATCCTCGTCTCTTAGAAGGTTCTCACCCATATTTTCATTAATACCCATTAATATTTTAATTTTCCTAAGTTTAGACTTAGGAACCCCATTAAAAATATTAATTATTTTAATAAAATACAATCTGGGTAGAATTTCACCAAATGATTTTTGGGTTTTGGAGTTCTCATGTGTTCTAGCCCCTCCACAAAATTTCGGAGCTAGAGCACATCCCATGCTACCTGTTGTCGCACAGATGACACGACAACGCTCAGACCGGGGGCTGTCACTTTGATCCCCGATCCCTCCGTTTAAGCCTGTCTCCCGCGGCTAAGGGGGGTAGACCCTGTGAGATGTTGAAGACCAACTGTCGACCAGTTGGTTGGGAGACACGAGACACGATTTAAAATAAGCACTAAAAATGATTTGATTAGCTAGCAGACCAGTGCCTTAAGAGATTGTTATTGAAGTGATTGCTTGTTAAATGATATAGGGACATAAACCGTGACCAGCAACCATTTGTCATCAGTGAAATCACATGACCAAAACGATATCCAGCAACTAAAGATTTTAAAAAGTGAATACTTCGAACCACCACGAGTCATAAGCCATTAACTAGATATCGATTTCGTGTCTCGACTTGAAAAATTCCAAATTTCAGCATGAAAGATAATATTCGAAAATCACTGAATCATGCAAAAATAATTTTCCACAGAAATTTTATATTTTTTGGCTTTTCTGACAAGAATTTGACTTGAAACAAAATTTTAAAATTTAATGTGCAAAACCCTAAAAAATAAATTTTTTTATTCGATTTTTATATTTATAAATTTTTATTATTTAAAAAAAAAAAAAAAAAAAAATCTAATTAAATCTATTTAAAAATAAACTTCTAAATTAAAAGATTAAATCTAAAACCCTAACCTTAAAACCCTAAAGATTTAATTTTTTTTTTTAAATTTTTATATTATTATTATTTTTTTTTTTTTTTATTACAAAATAAAAATAAAATAAAAATCTAAATTAAATCTATTTTAAAATGAAACTTCTAAAATTAAAAGATTTAAATCAAAACCCTAACCTTAAAACCTAAAGGATTTTAAAATTTTTAATTTTTTATATATTTTTATTTTTTATTTTAATTTTTTTTTTTAATAAACAAATCCTAATTTAAATAAAAATAAAATTAAAATCTAAAAAAAATAAAAATAAAACTAAAAAATGTGATCTAACTATAAAACCTAAACTATAAATCTAAACTAATGCATATGTATATACATGAACTAAACTAACAAAATAAAATTAAATTAAAACTGTAATATTAAAACTAAAACAAAAAGGAAAATCGACCAACGCACAACCAATCTAACCCTAACCCAGATGACCGCTTACCATCGGCTTACCTACGCCGCCCGAACAGAAACGATTGGGCTTGACAGAACCTCCGCGAGCTTAAAAATATCGATCTTCTTATTACGTATGCCCATACCTTGCAGGTTCACGCGTGGAGAATGAAAGTCTGACGGCAGAGGAGAATGAGGCGGACGTTGATGGCTCGATGGATCGACGGTGGCAAAGTTTGCTGATGCGTTTTGAGTTCATGTGCAGGTATGGACGGCGGGACTGATTTCGACGGGTTGGAAATGCTGAAACTGCGTAACTGTGCCAACGACCATCGACCAAATGAAATCGATTGTATTTGGAATGTGTTGCAGGTTCGCGTGCGGGAAAGACTGCACGATGGAGCTGGGCGGATCACGTGAAAGGCAGTATGAAGAGAGATGCTGGCAGAAAAATACCCACGCTCTGACTGCGTTTGAACTGGTATATGCCCATATACCGCAGAAAACACCCACGCTTAACCTTATGTTTATATCAAATGAGCCACGGGTGCGAATGTACAGGTCTGGATATTTTGACAGCGTGAAGCAAATTAGTTTTGGAGAAGCCGAGGAGGGGAGTCGACGTGAGGAGAAAGAACGAATCGGCAGAAGGAGGTCGCGTAGAGCTAAACGCAGCGAAAATAGAATGAAGAAGGGGCTGCAAAGTGTGAAGAGCCGCGCGAATAGGTTTGGTTCGATGGAGATGTGAGAGACTGTGGATAATAGGCCTTTCGATGGTGGAAAAGGGTACCAACTTGCAGGTTCGGATAGACTGGAGAAAGCGAGGATGAGGGTGATGACATAAGGACAGAGATGGAAGCAAATCATGTGAATACTCCTCCAATGGTGATTTTCTGAGTACTGAAACCAATTCACCGTTTGCTGCCTGAGTCTTCCTGCAAATAACGAAAACCCCAGATCTAAAAAAAATTTGATATTCGAAACCCTTGAAACTCTCATACACCCTGCACCTGTAACCAGAAAACAATGAAGCCGCCAACCAAAATTTGGGAACAATGAAAATAAACAAAACCCTAGCAATAAGCAAAAATTATTTACAGTTTTGGCCCCTTTAACAGCCAGATTCACGCATAAGCACAGTAAAAGATTAAAGAAATAATGACTTCAGATTTTCACTGTGAAGAACATCAGAAAATCTCTCATGCAAAATGGAAAAATAAATCGAATGATAGACCCAGGATCAAATCCGACTGGGCTCAGCAAAGAATGCTTGTGGGAGTTGGCTGGTTCAGCCAAGAACTTCCCCGAACGCCCACAAATTTCCTCAAGAAAATGTCTTCTGCACAGCTCAAAACAACCATCAGTAAAGAGAGCCAAAATGCTGCTAGATCTCAGGAAGTAATGGAGATACCTGCCATTACTTCAGAAACCCTAACAGCACCCAAACCCTAGCAAGTGAGCAAGATACCTGTGCTCACAACACTCTACAAAAAAGCTATTATTAACGGCTGAAAATAACATATGCAGAAAATTAAACAATCTCACAGCATTCAAGAGAGTAACACCAGCAAGATATGGACCCCAAAGTCTTC
>APFE030436321.1:139099-155961 GCA_000404065.3 Pinus taeda | reverse complement strand
AATTATATAGCTCTTATATAAATTTAATGTCAACCCTTTTAATTTTAAGTGATTCGTTACCTTATTTATATAGATATTAAACTAACTTTCCATTAACTATTTAATTATATGTAAATTTAATATTAGCCCCTTTTAATTTAATATAAGTAAAACTAACTTACTATTAGTTTACTAATTATTTAATTATGTAACTTTAATTATATATATATATATATTATCTAATATATATATATATATATAATATATATATATAATATTTAATTCTAATATTTTAGTTCATATTGAATAATACATTATCTAGTTTATATTTGATTTTAAACTAACTAACTAAAGATTTATTTATATTACTTAAATATAGGTCATTTCAATAACTAATTGTTTCCCATTAATTAATTTATATTTAAATATGGTAATAGGCATTTAATTGAATTACTAACTTCTTAAGCATTATGTTCTCCTGTCCATATCCCTTCGTCTTGTCCGGTTAGCCATTTCCCAATCAAATATAGCCGTTAGCCATTCTAGCTGACTAGTTCAATATAGGCTTTGCGAGGTCAAATATAGCTGTTGGATGTTCTGCTCTGTCTATTTAACATGCAGCCTGGATCTGAATCTTCAACTTGTCCTGACGATGAACCACACTCGTTGGTTTGAAATGTGTCGACAAATGCATTCGAATGTGATTGATTCCGAAAAATCTTCTCAAAAAACATTAAGTAGCTTGGAAAGACAACATGTCTGTTGTAGGTGACAATGTGACAAAGGAAGTTGTTCTAGGCATGGGCTTATGACTTGTTTGGGCTTGTTGAAGGAGACCGCAGCTACAACTAGGTGCTCTAAGGCTGTTCCAAGGCAACATTGAGGTGTACATTGCTTGCAGGAGGCAGTGTGGATAAAGGGGAGTCTCTCCTAGTAGGACCGCAACCCTAGAAGGGCTTAGTTACTGACAACATGGAAGGTTAAGGGCTGCATATTGTGCCCTAACTAGAATTACAGGAGCAACCAGCAATCAGAGGAATGTTGCAACAGTGTTATGTGGAGGGTCATTAGTTTGATGATCTCCTCAAAGGATATGCTACAACACTCTTTGTGATTGATTGAAGACTATCATGAGAATTTAGGGCTGCATCTTTGGACAATCGTCATCAGCAGAATGATGAACTTTCTACTGCTGTCATAAATATCAATTTTGTATATTTGTACTATCTTTCTCTCTCTGCTCAACTATTGAAGAATATTAGCAGAATTGATCAAGGGTTTCCCCACATTGGGGTTTGTCCTTGGTTGGTGCCACATCTTGTGTCCTCTTGTCTTGGCTTGTCTTCTACTGTTTATGTTCTATCTGCATTTTACTATCATGCTAATGTGATTGCTAAACTGGATATTGATATTGGGCTGATTAAGAAATTGAAGTAAACTGCTCTTAAGCATAGAACAACCCAAAATTTAACACCACGTGATCCTTTACTCCATCAACGATCATCCTCTTGGCCTTCGCCATTTCTGCCTGGTACTTCTTCAGCGGATCTGGATTTGCAGGCAGAACCACCATGCTGTCAACATAGGTCCTGAGAGAATGCTCATCTAGAAGGAATGACATCCTTGCCTTCTAGATGACATAGTTGGATGCCCCATCCAACCTGTCTTGATCTCTCAGCCCACTGGTTGCCATCTCTATCACGAAAATGTTGAATTGCTCCTCTCTGCTTCTTACTGCTGTTGCTCAACCAATAATAAAATAGACTTCTTGACGGGAAGTCCACTGAGGAAAAATTCCCTCACTGTGCTCCTCTTCTCTCTTCTGACGTCTTTCAGCCCAGCAATCTGCCTACCAAAAAAATGTGTCCCACTAGCTCTTCCTCACGCTGAGGATCAATATTGCTCCCTCTGCCACGACAAGATTTCGATTTGGAAGCCCTTCCTCTTTGTTGACTCACTCAGAGAGAGACTTGCCTCGAAACTTCAGCCCTCTTGGCTTGGGCCGCACAATCCCTTTGGGGATTCGAACTGCTGCCTCCTGCGGCTATTTTGATCTCTTCTTCTGCCCAACGCTGGCTTCTATGACACTGTTCTTCTTGTCTCACCTGCACTGCTCTAATGCCATGTGAAAATTCCTCAAACCCGAGAATCCCTATTGCATCAACTTATGATATTTATCCTACTTGTTAGATTTACATGAACAAGTTATTTGCAGTTTCCTACAACAAACATCGAAATGCATTCACTGCAGCCTACACCATTTAAAATAATATGCCGAAACAAGAAATTGAACAATAGAGAAAAATACAACACAAATGACACAGTTGTTTTTGGACATACGTCCCTGGAAAAACCCAATGAGGGAAAACCGATGCAACAGATCTGAGGGTTTTTATTATTAAGTAGAAGTTATTTCTGAATACAACCTCTGGTTGCCTTGCTGGCAATCCAGTACATAGAATATCACTTGGCAGAAGAAATTAGTGAGATTACCTCACTCTACACTGCAAGCCCCAGCTGATCCAGTAGCTGAACCAATGAGTCCCCGACTACTTCTGCACTGCCCCTGCGTGGGCCTGCGTCAACCTCTTAAGGCACTGTGTCAGCCTCTAAGGCACTGTGTCACCTCTGCTGGGAATCGATTGCTCTAAGGCGTTGATTCCAACCATCCTGGCTTAGAACGTCCAACTCTCCAGTGAATTCGAACCTCTGTGTGGGCCCTGCATGAGCCCTTCCTGGCTCTGAGTCACCCTCTCTGCCAACTGTGCTACCTCCTCTATGTGTCTCTCTACCTCTCTGCTGAGTATTCTTGGCTCCGAAGAAGATCCTCCAACCAAAACTCTCTCTGCCCCTCTTTGCATGATCACTGCGCTGCCTCTAGCTTTAGCAATTCGATCTGACTGATCAGCTCTCTGTATGTTTTTTAAATGACCCTCAAGCCTCCTTAAATAATCTTGTCGTTGACATTCAATGACCCAGATTAGAAGCTAATCAATGGCTAAGATCATTTATGCTTGATCCTCGTCTTCTTCTAGAAGTTACACCCACAGTTAGATCATTTCTGTTTGATCCTCGTTTTCTTCTAGAAGTTACACCCATTAATTATTTTGATTTCTAAGTTTAGACTTAGGGACCCATTAAAAATAATTAATTATTTTAATGAACTCTCTCCGGGTGGAATTTCCCAAAATGCTCTCTCGGTTCTTTGGAATACATGTCCCAAGCCTCCTTGCAAAATTTGAGACCTAGAGCACATCCGATGCTACCAGAAATCAACACTAAGACATGTTTTTTTGCTTCACAAACTAAGTATGCCAAAATTCTGTTAGACAAATCCAGGATGATTGGTTATAAAAATTCATTTACACCTATGGAGAATGGGCTGAAAGTTTTGGCCAAATTCAACTCAAAATAAGAAAATGAATCATTACGGGAAAATGGTGGGAAGTTTGATCTATTTTACATCCACTAGGCTAGATCTTAGTTTTTTAGTAAGCTACATAGCCAGGTTTATTGTAACGACCTATATATAAAATGAATTATATTATTTAAATAAATAATAAAAATAAATTAATGATAAAGTATTTGAGTTAATATTAATTTATTTTTATTATTTTATTTGATTAATATAATTTATTTAATATCTATTTTATAGATAGGTCGTTACATTTATGAAGAACCCTAACGTAGAATATTGGACAGCAGCAAAAAGGATTTTGAGATATTCTAATGTTCCAATAGATTTTGGCTTATTATATGGTGAATGTGATGCGCTTCAGTTTACTGGTTATACAAATTCTGATTGGACAGGATTTGTGGATGATTAGAAATTAACCATTGGTTATGTGTGCAGTCTTGGAACAAATGCAGTTTTATGGGTTAGCGGGAAACAACAAGCTGTTTCACTTTCTTCTATTGAGTGAGAGTATAGGGCAGCATTGAAAGGAGCATGTGAGGCAGTTTGGTTTAGAAGAATACTTGGAGATTTATGCTTGAACAAACCAAGCAAACAGTGCTTTTCTGTCGCAATCGAGGTGTTCTAAAAGTAGTGAAGAATCCAGCATTTAACGAGCACACCGAACACATTAATATACATCATTGTTTCATCAGGCAGGTAGAAGATGAAGAGGTTGAACTTGCACATTGTACCACACAAGAGCAGAGTCTGGACATCTTCACCAAGCCACTTGGTCTAACAAATTTGTCAAATTTAGAAACAAGTTTGGTGTATTTTCCAAAATGACCGTTAAGGGAAGATAATAGTCATTTATTAGTATTAGCATTTGCGTAAATACATAAATACTTCAGAGTTAATAATAGCTAATAAGTCCTTTTCATTTGTATATGTATATATGTAAGAAGATATTATGATTTGAACGAAAACATAATTTGATGGTTCCCTTCCCATGAGTATCATGAGTATGGTGTCCTCTCTGTTCAATCTCTGTGTAATCTAATAACCCCCACTTTATGTATTTACACTTTACGTACTTTTTGAGTCCCATTGACTTATTGTGATTATTCATTGGACATTAATAAAATTAAGTCCCATTGACCGACTTATTGTGATTATTCACTTGACATTAATAAAATTATCTCATCTTTTTCCTATTTTAATTATTTTTCTTTTGTTGGCGAATTTCCTTCATCTTTCTGAAATGAGCTCATGCAAGTATGGCAAATCTTGATCTATATGCATATGTGCTGGATGAGTAGTGGCAGCTACCTCAGATGAACATCTGGACTTGCACAAATGACAGTAACGAAACGAGCTAGTTTACTGATAGAAATACAGACTGAAATATAGGATCTGCCTCAATACATATATAGTATATACCTCTATTTATTTCTATTGGATGATAAATGTATTTGCACAGCTGTCAATCATCACATTCAAAGTGCAGGTGCTCTCTATAAATACCACTGCATTTGAAAAGCTTTGCATACTTGTATGAATGTGAGTGGTAGAACATGAAGACTATCTTCCAAGGAGGTCCTTTATCATCTAAGCCTATATGTTGATATGCTTATACAAGTCTGGAACTTTGAGTTATCCACTTCAGAACACAGTTTCTTGAATCCTCTCACAATCTTTGCAAGACTGGTGGCTGAACTGAAGGATAAGAAAGTTGCTGCTTATTAAAAATTTAGTTTACATCTATACTGAGTCCTGACTGTACATTAATCCTTAGCATCATCCAGATGAAGGGTAACTTGGACTTTCGAACAGAGTAGGGGTGATTCTCTGATTTGAGTACATCTCCCAAGCTCAATGATGTCCATCTGGATTGAGTATGTTATCTGCTTGGTGTTAATCTTCTGTGGGGTTTAGGATTATATTGGTGATGTGATTTTGGGGCCTGTAGTTATGCTTGAATAATGGGCAACATATTACAATGAATATCTTTATGACAGTTTAATGACCATAATGATCTCCACTGTGTTTGTGCATTGGCCTAGGGAGTTCTTTGTCCACAGCCTGCTATCTTTTTCCCAAATGATAAAGTAATATAATTGGAGGTGTCACCGAGTTAAGCTGGCCCTCAAGATGAGAATATGTAACCAAGATTTTCTTGCAATGAATTGTATGAATTTCTGATTATGGACAGCAGTGTTGTTAAAGTGATAGCATCCATCTTATATACTTTTGTTTAGAAATTGTGATTTTCTTCAGTAAGTATAGTGCTTAACTATCGCAATTTTACAAGCAGTTTTTAATCGAGATTATCATAATATATGATAGGTTTATCCTCTGCTTCCTTGGAAATTAAAGGCACTGATGAACAAGCAACTGGTATGTAGTTTTGCCAATGTTCCGATTTATTTTAAAATCACATAATTAAATCTTTTATCAGCACTTACGTTATGCTCTTGTGATATCTGTATTTGGAAAACACTTTTTAGTCTTTAGTGCCTTTATTTTTCTCATTCATGTTAAATTTTCGTTACTTTATGACAACACTGGATATTGAAATGATCAAAGTTGAGTTTCTTATATAAACTATTTAATCATATTATCTGTCACTTGCTGGTATAAAAAGACACTATGCAACATTTCTCTAATACAAAGGAATCACATTTTATTTTCCTAAATTTTCAGTTGTACGTTTTGTGCAATTCATCAAATTACCATTGATGTGTGTTCCTTTTCTCTTGTTCATCGAGCATGGATGACGATGTACATGTTTTAGAGTAGTTTGACTGTACTTTTAGGGAAATTATACACATACATTGTGTACTATAAATTGCTATCAAATGCTTTCACAGATTCTCTCTTATTACATAGTGCATACGCCCATTGTTAGTTTTTGGTAGCATCAGAGGTGCTCTAGCCTTGAAAATTGGTAGAGAGGCTAAGGCACATGAGTTCTAAAGAACTTAGAATCTGTTTGGTGAAATTCCACCCGGATTGTATTTTATTAAAATAATTAATATTTTTAATGGGGTTTCTGAGTCTAAACTTAGGGAAATTAAAATATTAATGGGTATTAATCAAAATATGGGTGAGAATAATCTAGAAGGCGGATCAAGTCATGTTTTAATCTGAGCAGTTGATTAGAGACTTAATCTCAGCCGTTGAAGACTCAACATGAAAAATATAAAATGGAGACTTGGGGTTCATTTGGAAACACACACAGAGAGATTGAGGAAATTGATTTTCTGAGGTGAAAAGTTCTCAGCAGGAAAATCGATTGGAGAGATCTTGCAGCTGAGTGGCAGAGAAAATTTGGGACATGGACTTTCCGGAAAATACAAAACAGAGAGGCGGAGAGAGCTTGTAGAGAGGCAATGCAATAGCCGGGAGAGGCAACGCAAAAAAGCTGTTTGTCACGCAGAATCCAATGTTGATTTGTGGTAGCATCAGATATGCTATAGCCATGAAAATTGGTGGAGAGGCTAAAGCACATGAGATCTCCAAGACCCCGAAATGGTTTGGGGAAATTCCACCCGGTTAAGAGAGAGATTAAAATAATTAATATTTTTAATGGAGTTCCTAAGTCTAAACTTAGGAAAAGTAAAATATTAATGGGTATTAATATAAAATTGGGTGAGAATGTTCTAAATGACATGGATCAAGACAAATCTAATCTTACCGTTGATTAAGGACTTAATCTCTGCCATTGAAGACTCAACAGGAAAAGTATAAGAGGAGGCTTGAGGATCAGTTGGAGATACACCAAGATTGATCAATCAGTTAGATTTTATGGAGCGGAGCTTGCTGAGAAAATTCGAACAAGTGACCAGTTGCATCGAGGGGCAGTGAGTACATAGTAGAGGCAGAGATAATGTCAGAGGGTCAGCGCATTGACCAAAGAGGTTGACGCAGAGGCAATAGAAGTCATGTAGAGGCTGAGGGGCTTGCGTGGGTGACGCAGAGGGCCAGAGAGCTGACACAGAGAGTTAGAAGGCTGACGCAGAGGGTTCAGGAGCTACGCTGAGGCTAGCGAGCTGACGCAGAGCCAAGAGGAAGCTCTAGAAGGATTTTTGTGGGGTAGACTAGAGCTGAGAGGCTAAATATTTGTCTCTGAGAAGAGGTATTACTGCTGTATAACAATCTCTGTTGGGTGAGTCATTTCGACACCCTAGTTGTACTCAAGAATCTGCATAATAATAAAACCCTTAGAACTGTTGCACCAGTTTTCCCGCATTGGGTTTTTCCGGGGACAATTGTCCAAAAATAAAGGTGTCCCTTGTGTGTTTGTTTCGGTATTTCAGTTGATGATCTGTATATGAGTTAAGGTTGCATTTGTGTTTATTTTAGTATTTATATCTATAAATAACTTGTTAATGGAATAAAAAAAGTAGGAGAAATAAACCAGATAATGCAGTAGGGATTTCTAACGTGTTAGACTTAGAAATTTTAACATTGTATTAGAGGGTTGCAGAGCATAGGAGGATTGAAGGCATCAAAAAATATTTGAAATTTGCAGCTGTCCCGAGAGACAGAGCTGCTCCTAAGCAGTAGAGGAGTGACACAGAGGGCTTGCGTCATCATTTCGAGTGAGAGAGAGGGCCAGCGCAAAGGTAGAGAGAGGCAGAAGCGGCTCACAAAGTGCCACGTCATCTTACTCAGCCAGGTAGGCTTGACACAGTTGGCCAGAGGAGCGATTCAGCCTTTACCGGGTTTACGCAAAGCTGGAAGGCTCAGTTTCTTCAGTTGTCGGGGCCTAGGGCATTATGGGCAGATTGTGGATTGGGAAGCTGGTGGGGTGCTGTTTCCATCGAAGCAGAACAATACCTAACAGGACAGAATCGAGGTAGAGGGAGTCGCTACCTTGACGAATTTCTAGCCAAGAAATCCAGATCTGAGTTGCAGTTGCAAAGAGAATTGGAGAGGAGCGGTTCAACAGTTGGCGGGAAGATTTCCAGTAGGGAAATCAGGACTTGGAGATTTCCAGGAGGGAAATTGAAACTTAGAGGGAGTTTAGAAGAGGAGCGGAGATGGCAGTGAACGAACTGAGAGATCAGGATAGGTTGGACGGGGCTTCCAACTTTGTCATCTGGAAGGCTAGGATCCTGGTAGTCCTGGATAGACATCGCATCAAGGGCTTTGCCTTAAGAACCATGGCTATCCTAGTCGACCCAACTGAAAATGAGAAGTATGAGGATGCAATGGCGAGGGCAAAGTGCATAATCCTTGATGGGGTCGAGGATCATGTCGTACCACATATTGATGAAAACAACACAACAAAGGAGATGTGGGATACATTGACGACATTGTATTAGGGCACTTCTGTGCAACAGAAGGTGCTATTGGAGAATCAATTGCGGTCATATCAGATGCAGAAGGGGGAGTAGATAGATCTATACCTCCTCATATTGCAGGAGATTCATGACCAACTTACTTCCATAGGGGCCACACTGGGTCAGTAGTTCATGGTGAGGACTGCCCTGAATGCAGTCTCCGAGGAGTGGGAGACATTTGTCCAAAGCATTTTGGGCAGAGCTAATCTTCCAGGATGTGAAGACATGTGGGCAACTCTTCGCCAAGAAGAGATCAGACAGTTGACCAGGGCGAGGAGTAGTGGGAAGGGAAGTTGAATCAAGAAAGAGGAGGAGGAGGATGCGACTCTAGGCTCTGTGGGACAGCAAGGGAGAGGAAGAAGAAGGATATCAAGGTGAAGTGCTTCCATTGTGGGGAGCTAGGTCATTATGCATCCCAATGTCCTAGGAAGAAGAACAAACAAAAGGCTTCTAACTCCAAGGCAACTCCTACTAAGGCGGAGAAAGAAGTTGAGACAGATTATGACTGTGCCATGAGTGCTCACGCACCTCTAGAGAAGAGGTGGGGAGACATGGAGTTGTAGATGAGAGGACTACAAAAGGAGGGCAGGATCCTTGAGGTGCCCAAACTCTTGGATGATATCCGGCTACGGGAGCCCTTAACGACAGTAGCAGGACGACAGATGTCGAGAAGAAGCAAGATGCGATGGAGCAACAAGGCAGTGCTAGAGTGCAGAGGTCTGTAGCAACGCAGTAAAGGTTGCAGCAGTTCGAGAGGCACAAAGGTGGTTGCAGTAGTGCGAGAGGCACAAAGGTGTTTGTAGTAGTGTGAGGGGCACAAATGTGTTTGCAGCAGCACAGAGGCAGCAGAGGGAGTATATGATAGCAACAGAGGTAGCTTCAACATCAGGAGGCTTCCAGACTGACAAGGGTGTCAAAATTTGGGTAGATCAGTTACTTCTCGGTAATTGAGTTGCAGTGTAGCAGTTAGCAGTGGCAGTGTTATGGGCAACATGATGCAACATGTTGAGAGGGAGCTGCAGTACAGATGTAGTAGTGGCAGTGGCAGAGTCATGGGAAACAGTACAGGAAGCAACGGTGTAGTGGATGTTGGGAAGCAAGCCAAGCATCAACACAGGTACCGGTGCGGAAGGATCAGTGTGATGTTTAGTGGCAGAGCGTTACTAGAGCACATTCCTCGCTAAGAGGGAGTGTTGATTTTTGGTAGCATCGGATGTGCTCTAGCACATGAGATCTCCAAGGCCCCGAAATGGTTTGGGGAAATTCCACCCGGTTAGAGAGATATTAAAATAATTAATATTTTTAATGGAGTTCCTAAGTCTAAACTTACGAAAATTAAAATATTAATGGGTATTGATATAAAACTGGGTGAGAATGTTCTAAATGACATGGATCAAGCCAAATCTAATGTTAGTCGTTGATTGTAGACTTAATCTCGACCATTGAAAACTCAACAGGAAAAGTATAAGAGGAGGCTTGAGGGTTAGTTGAAGATACACTAAGATTGATCAGTCAGTTCGATTTTCTGGAGCAAGGCTTGTTGAGAAAATTCGAACAAGTGATCTCTTGCAACGAGGGGCAGTGAGTACATAGCATAGAAGCAAAGATAGTGCTAGAGGGTCAGCGCAGTGAACAAAGAGGCTGACGCAGAGGTAGCTAGAGCTACGCAGAGGCAACAGGAGCCACGCAGAGGTAGCTGGGGACTGCACAAAGGTTGAGGGGCTTGCGTGGGTGGGTAGAGGGCTAGAGAGTTGACGCAAAGAGTCAGAAGGCTGATGCAGAGGGTTTAGGAGCTATGTTGAGGCTAGCAGAGTTGACGCAGAGCTAAGAGGAAGCGCCGAAAGAATTTTCGTGGGGCAAACTAGATCTGAGAGGCTGAATATCTATCTCCAAGAAGAGGTATTATTGTCGTGTAACAATCTCTTTTGGGTGAGCCATTTCAACACCCTAGTTGTACTCAAGAATCTGCATAATAATAAAACCCTCATAACTGCTGCAACAGTTTTCTCGCATTGGGTTTTTTCGGGATGATTGTCCAAAAATAACGGTGTCCCTTGTGTGTTTGTTTCGGTATTTCGGTTGATGATCTGTATATGAGTTAAAGTTGCATTTGTGTTTATTTCAATATTTATATTTATAAATAACTTGTTAATGGAATAAAAAAGTAGGAGAAATAAACCAGATAATGCAGTAGGGATTTCTAACATGTCAGACTTAGAAATTTCAACATCCAAAACTCCCTGTCATGCAGAATCCAAAATTGTAGGGAATTGTCGAAACTGCAGGGAACTACTGGAATTGTCGGGAACTGCCAGAACAGCTGGGAGAGCTGACACAGAGAGCAGAGAAGGTGACGCAGAGCCAATGCAAACATAGCCGGTGTTAGCCAGTCTTGCGCTGGTCAGTCGGAATTTTGGCGGGTGAAGTGAGGTAAAACTCACTCAGATTTTCCGCCAATATTTTCTCTGTAAAGGATTGCTAGATGAGCATCCTTGATTTGTATTCAGATATTTCTCTTGCATAATAATAAACCCTTTGAATTGCTGCATCGGTTTTCCTGCATTGGGTTTTTTCGGGGACTATTGTGTCCAAAAATAAGTGTGTCCTATGTATCTTGTTCTTTGCTCTGTTTTCTGTTTCATGAGATCAAATATTTAATTAGTGTAGGCTGCATAAGTAATTTGCTTTAGTATTTAGAAGAATAACTTGATGAATGTAATTTAAAAATCAAGTAGGTGAAGTAGATTCAGATTTGCTGCAGTAGGGGTTCCTTTAGAGTGTAGGAATTTTCACATGGTATCAGAGCATTGATTTTGAAATAGGAAGAGCAGATCCAGTGTTGAGCAGTGAGGTCGAAAGCTGCACTTGGTAGCAATTCGAATCCCCTTGAAGGGATTGTGCAGTCTTTACGAGGAAGCAGATCCGAGGAAATCTCTCTCTAGGTGAGACGACAGAGAGGTACGATTTGCAGAGGCAGAGGGACTGACGCAGAGCCTCAAGGCAATGCTTGAAGGGTGCAGTTTCTGCTGGGGTAGAAATCCGCTGGAACAGAACGAAGACATGTAGAAGGGGAATTTTCTCCTTAAAGAACTTTCCACCAGAAAGTTCGAATTTCTCACTTGCTAAGCAGCTGAGCTGTGCTAAGAAGTGATTAGAGGAGCCAGTTTGACAGTTGGGTGAGATGGCATCGCATGGGCTCAGAGATCAGGACAGGGTGGAAGGTGCTTCCAACTATGTCATATGGAAGACCAAAATCTTAGCTGTTCTGGAGGAATATGATCTCGAGGCCAATGTCAATAGTGTTATAGCTTTTCTTGCTGACAACGATCAAAAGAAGGAGTAGAAGGCCGAGTAGGGGAAGGCAAAGAGGCTCATTCTCGATGGAGTTCGAGATCATGTGGTCTCATGTGGGGTTTGAGAGCATGTTGAGAGGGAGTTGCAGTACAAATATAGTAGTGGCAATGGTAGTGTCATGGGAAGCAGTATAGGAAGCAACAATGCAGGGGATGTGAGGCAGCAGGCCAAGCATCAACACAGGTACCGATGCGGAAAATCAATGTGATGTTTCTATGGTGAAGCATTACTAGAGCACATTCCTCACTAAGAGGGAGTGTTGATTTTAGTAGCATCGGATGTGCTCTAGCCATGAAAATTGGTGGAGAGGCTAAGGCACACGAGATCTCCAAGATCTAGAAATCGTTTGGAGAAATTCCACCTAGATGAAGAGATATTAAAATAATTAATATTTTTAATGGGGTTCCTAAGTCTAAACTTAGGGAAATTAAAATATTAACTTGTATTAATATAATATGGGTTAGAATGTTCCAAATAATGAGGATCAAGCCAGATCTAATCTTACGCGTTGATTAGGGACTTAATCTCGGGCTATTGAATCGTCAAGAGGAAAAGTATAAGAGGAGGCTTGACAGTCAGTTGTGGAGACACCATGAGAGATCAATAATTCGATTTTCTGGGGTTGGCTTTGTTGAGGAAATCGAGTTACAGATTAGTTGCAGTGAGGGGTAGTTCAACAAGGGATTTCGATCCAAGGCTGAAGAATACATATCAGAGTGGTAACAAAGTGCCGGAAGAGGCAACACAGAGCCTAGGAGGGCTGATGCAGAGGCTAAGGAGGCCAGCGTAGAGGATGCAAAAGCCGCAGAGGACGCAGAAATCCGCAAAGGCTGACACAAAGGGCTGTATAGGTTGACACTGGGCTGAAGAGGCTACACTGAGGAGGTTATGTGGGGCAGATTGAGAGCAGATCAGCCAGGAGAGGGTGACGCAGTTCTAGAGGAGTGTTTGGAGCACCTTTCGCTGTCCAACACAAGGAACAACCAAAGTCACTCTCAGCTTGTTCATCCGTTTGCTGATTTGCCGAAATATCTGTCTTTGGATAGAGGTACTACTTCCAAGGATATTCTCTGAAGGGTGAGCCATTTCTGGCACTCTAGTTGTATTAAAAAATCTGCTTAATAATAAAACCCTCATATATGCTGCACCAATTTTGCCGCATTGGGTTTTTCCGGGGACGATTGTTCAAAAATAATGGTGTCCCTTGTGTTGTCTCAATTTATATAGTTGTTGATTTGTATATTTGTGAAGGCTGCAATTGTGTTTACTTCGATATTTATGTTAATAAATAACTTGTTATTGTAAAAAACAAGTAGGAGATAGTAAACCAAATATTGCAGTAGGGGTTTCCGATGTATTAGATTAAGGAGTTTTCACACTCCCTAAGAGGGAGTGTTAGTTTTTGGTAGCATTGGATGTGCTCTAGCCATGAAAATTGGTGGAGAGGCTAAGGCACATGAGTTCTAAAGAACCCATAAATCATTTGGTGAAATTCCACCCGGATTGTATTTTATTAAAATAATTAATATTTTTAATGGGGTTCCTAAGTCTAAACTTAGGAAAATTAAAGTATTAATGGGTATTAATCAAAATATGGGTGAGAATGTTCTAGAAAGCGGATCAAGTCAAGTTTTTAATCTTAGCCGTTGATTAGAGACCTAATCTCGGCCGTTGAAGTCTCAACGAGAAAATTATAAGGAGGCTTGAGGTTCATTCATAAACACATACAGAGAGAATGAATTGATCTAGAGTTCGAAATTTCTGGGGCTAAGAAGCTAAGAAATTCGAACTAAGTGATCATTCTGCAGTAGAGGGGCAGGAATAGTTCGAGAATACTAGGCAGAGAGGCAGAGAGTCACTAGTGGAGGCAGTGCAACACCTAGAGGGACTGACGCTAGGCTAGTCTAGGCCCACATAGGCTTGACGCTGAACCGGGGAGAGCCAGCGCGGAGGAGAAGTTGCCCTCACGCAGAAATCCAAAATTTTGCCAGGGAGTTGCTGGAACAGTCGGGGAAGGTTGACGCATAAGTTTTAGGAGGTAGAAGAGACAACGCAAGATTGACACAGGGCTAGTGCAGAGATAGCTGGGGTTAGCCAATTTTGCTGCCGGATCAGCCGGAAACTGTCGGGTGAAGTGAGGTAATCTCACTCAGTTTTCCGCCATTATATTTTTCTCTGTAATTGGATTGCCGGGAGGGCATCCAACATTGTATTCAAAACTACTGCTTAATAATATAAAACCCTTAAGGCTACTGCATCGGTTTTCCCGCATTGGGTTTTTTCGAGGACTATTTTGTCAAAAAATAACGGTGTCCCATGTATCTTTTTCTTTGCTCAATTTTTCGTTTCATGTAATCAAATTAAATTGGTGTAGGCTGCAAAAGTAATTTAATTCAATATTATTCAGAAAATAACTTGATAATGTATATTAAAATCAAGTAGGAGAAGTAAATTCAGTTTTGTTGCAGTAGGGGTTCTTTGAGTATAGGATTTTTCACAAAGGAGGCTGTCTCTGTTGTTAGAACAACCCTCCCATTACAGTCAAACAAGTTTGTTGGTTGGTTAAGAGAAGGAAGGGATCATCATAAGGAAAAGGTCTCATCAAAGATATCTCTTCTAGAGTAAGTACAACAAGATCTAACAACAATTGGAAGGAGGACGAAGTGCCGGAAGTAGGAAGTGTCGGGGAACAGAGTGCAGAAAGGAGGAAGGACTTGACTTGTGCTTGGAGGATATTCTTGTCAAGGGTCTAGGGTTTGGCATTGATCAATAAGAAGCTTCAATAAGAGAAATTTACCGAAGGGTTTTCCTGTCAAGAGAAGAGAGGTTTTGGCCCTGACAGACAACCAACATCTTGTGTTCTTGTTCTTATGTTTTTGGTAGCAGTTTGATGAAGTACACACACATGCATTAATAATAAGAAGAAGCAGATTAAGCTAACAAGAAAAAGTAAAAAGACTCCACAAATTGTTATCAAGTCAAGGAGAATCACTACACCTAATTGCCCTTGATTCTTCAACAATTCATACTCTTATGCATGATAGAATCTAGTGGAAAGGTTGTAATCCTTCCAATCTTGAAATCCTAAAAATTGTTAAGTTCATTGAATTTTGAATGGGATCTAAAATTCTACTTTCTCCATATGAAATCTAATGAGGTTGAACCCACTCTCAAACATCATAAAAAAATTAATGGTATTGTTAAAAATGTAAGTAAAAGTTGACAATCTCCTATATCGCTCATTTTCAACAAAAGATACAGGAGAATGTCAACTTTTATTTCAAGAATTTAATATTACCTTTGATTATTAAGGTAAGTGAAATAGAGGGGGGACAACCTCTTCAAATGGTGTTATTTGAGACCTAGGGTTAGGTATTGTGCTTGCAAATAACTTAATTTTTTGTTTGTTGTTTTGGTGGTCCCTGGTTGCATCCTATAACACTAGAAAACCGGCTAGTTCCATACGAAATTGGTCAAACATAGTCCAAAACCTTGAACTAGACCAGAATGGTGCCAAAATTGATTAGACTGGCTAGGTTTGCCTGTTCCAGTCTAGTTTTGGTCAGTGAAATGGAAGGGGGAACAACCTCTTTAAATGGTGTTAGTAGAAACCTTGGGTTAGGTATTGTGCTTGCAAATAACTTAATTTTTTGTTGTTTTGGTGCTCCCTGTTTGCATTGTATAACATTGTACAAAATCGGCTAGTCCCATACAAAATTGGCCAAAAATGGTCCAAAACCTTGAGCTGGACCACAATGACCCCAAAATTGATTATATTGGCTGGTTTTGTCGGTTCCAGTCTAGTTTTGATAACATTGCATCCTTGGTGTCTTTCTTTCCATATAGTCAATTCATCTCGTCATTCTTTAATTGTTCCTATAACAACCATCAAGGAAACATACATGTTATAGCCATTCATACAACAATTATCTTATCTACACGAGTTTTCAACTCCACAATTCAAGGATGTATTCAAAATTAAGTATGCAACCTTAATTTAATACTTGTCTGTATGGCTATTTTTATGCTTCACAAAGCTACCATGGCAAGAATTTAGTTCACTATCCTTTCTGACCTCTTGATTCCAACCACCATGCATTTTTAAGTTGCTTTTTCCTTGCTGCATTCACCCTCTAAGCTTAGGTATCCCCTTCATTTCTAGAAAGTTCCTCAGGGAATTCATGTCATGGAGGCTTTCATAAGCAAGGAGAGCACCAACTTACTAACAGGTATCCACTGGTAACCTTTAACCTAAGTCACCGGATTCGTCCTAAACCCCCTGCGAATCCCGAATCTGGCGAATCCGACACGATTCGGTCCGGATTCGTGTCCAAATCACAGGACACGTTGTGTCCGTTTTGGACACGTCATGTCCGAGGGCGTGTCGCGATTTTCAGGGGCGTGTCGCGATTTTAGGACACGTGTCCGGTTTCCAGGACTCGCTAAGCTCAGTGCGGGAAAGAAAAGGGCGTGTTTGCTCATTAATATTTTCATTTGGCAAGTGATTTGTGCTGTTGCAGCAAGGAGTAGAGCATTTTGGCAACTTCATGATCAAGTCTAGGCCCTAGTATTGATATGCTATTCATGGTAATGTTAAATTCTTAAAGTAAAAGTGACATTCTCCTTAATCTTTATTTTCATCCTTTTACTTAAATTTTTAACATTACCATGAAATGACTCAGGATGTTTGAGAGTGGTTCCAGCCTCATTGGATTTCATATGGAGAAAGTAGAATTTTAGAATTCATTCAAAATCCAGCAGACTTATCAGTTTTTCAGGATTTT
>APFE030436321.1:59825-126034 GCA_000404065.3 Pinus taeda | reverse complement strand
CAGCTTGTTGAAGACGGATCCGTTCAGTTGCAATATGTTCCCACAACAGAGCAGCCTGCAGACATCTTCACCAAGCCTCTTGGCCCTGATAAGTTTGTAAAATTCAGAGGGTCTATTGGTGTTGTAAATAGATTGAGCATTAAGGGAGGGTATTAGAATAATCCTATTTAGCATTTAATGCTCATTCTTTTAGCTGTTGCTATTTTTATTCTTTTAGCAGTTTCTTAGATGAAACTGATTATTTACATTTCCTAAATAGAAACTTGATGTTTCTATTACTGTAAATATCTCTGTATTATTATTGAGCTTTAGCCTGCTCATCAATTCAATTCATTTCATTGAAATCTATATGCGTGTTTCGCACTGTTTTAGATCCACCCCTGGGAGGCGCCCTAGAACCTCCAGGCAACGGCAGTGACAGCCCAATATGCCCACAGGATAGTAGACTTTGACAAACTTCTCTCAGTTTTCTTCTCTCGACCTCGAAAGTTAGGAGCAGGAACTGGACAGGAGACTCATTCCCTGCTTCTTCTTCTTCTCCTTCTCTGCTTCATCGCAATGCTTTGTTTCGAAGCCAAGAGCTTCTAGCTTCTACATTTACATTTACCTAGATTATAGATGTATTTTCTACTTTTCTAAAGAAATGTTAAAGGGGACCATTTGGTCCACTGGCTTGGCATGATATAATCATTGTAACCGACAGTCCCATTGACCTATTATGGTCATTTGTTGGACATTAATAAAATTATCTTATCTTATTTTATCTACTCTCCTAGGGTGACACTTGGAGTTCACCGAAGGTAGAGGTGGAATTCCCGTTTGGGTATCCCTCGTGCTAAACAGCACTGTTGACTTGGCTAAACAGCTCAAGAAAACTTGTGTTCAGAAGTTAAATTGTCAAAAGATACAAATGAAGGCCTCTTCTCCTTATTTATAATTGTTGGCCTCCTTTTCTCCCTTGGTGGCTCCCACTCTTTCTCTCTCCTAATTTGCACCCTCTCCTCTTTTCTCTCTCCTCCAAGAGTGTGAATTCCCTTCTTCAGCCAAATTTCTCTTTCTTGTGGGCCCCATGTTCCACTACAGCTGCAATTTCCCTTTTTCCTCCTAACTCCCAATGTCGAAATTGCCTCCTCTTCCAAAAAATGTCTCTAATGTGTAAAATCAAAATTGGGAATATTACAACTACTATGTTGTCTCAAATAAATTCTCCCATCACGTCATGCGTTCTCAAGTTCAATCTAAGTGATTATTTTTGTCAATGTTGTGTACCACCGTTGACTTCATGAAATGCGGTGTCTCTAGTCAATCAAAATACATGGTACAAAACCCAAACCTTTAATAAAGGTATGTCACAAAATACAAACCTAAAATAACGGTGTCTCAAGAATGAAGCAAAACTGACACAATGTGACATATAATCCTACATCACACATATTACCCTTCCTTTTCAACAACTCTACTTTTGATTCAGCTTTCACATATAATTTCAATGGTAAAATATTCTAAAAGTTGAGAGTGATTTTTCCTCTTAAACAAGATCAGAACTTTGCTGTTTTTCTTCTCCCTTTTTTCTGTCAAATCCATCCTTATTTTCAACCTTATCTCTTTCAAATCCGGAATATCATTTTTTAGCCTCATACAACAGCGTTCCAGTTTTCATATCACATGGTACTAAGGAACAAAAGAAAAACAATTAAATCCAATGAGTGATTGGTCCCAATGGACCATAGACAAGATAGAATCACGAGCATATTTCAAACATTACTTTGGGTTATCAATTGTTATCAAATAACTTTTGTATTATATGCATAATTTGTTGAAGAATGTAATGAGTGTCGGTCTTCATAATTATATTTGAAATGTATTTGTCAAAAGAAAGAAAAAGAAATTTTATTATTAAATAAATTGACTTATTAGAGCATGGGTTTCATGTTTGGGTTAATTGCTTTTAGGTCAAAGCCTCCATTGAAGGCTTCTAGGGTTTATGTCAAGTATCCTTGTCCATGTCATATTTTAAAGAACCTTTCTTGGGATTTATTTGTCAAAGAACAAAATTTATTTTATTGTAAAATAGGTTAATTAGACCTCCTCCACCAAGTCGGCCTCAAACTAGACAAGTCGACCTAAACTGGGCAGGAGAATCCCTATATAAAGGCAGCAACTCGACCTCATTTATCAGTCACTCATACAAGTTCGATATGCAACTTCTGGGGCCAGAAAGAGTGTGAATTTCAAGGAAGAAGAAGAAGAATAGCGAAGGAGGAGGAGGTCTCTCACAAGCATAAGAAGTCAAAATTCTCGTTCTTTTTCCCACATGTGTGATGTTGTGAAGCTGATGGAAGGGCCGAAATTTTGTAGTCGCTAGGAAGGCCAAAATCCTGAAGTTGTTGGTGAAGTTGGGGCCAAAATTTCTAAGTCGATGCTAGGTTGAAGCTATTGGACAAGAACAGATTATTAAAGTGAGCTAAGACATATTAAAAGGTTGTCTTGGTAGAGGATGAAAGTATGTTGGTATAGGGTCTTGGTCCATCTCATTTGAATTACTTAAGGAAGAGTCCTTGACTGGGTTTTGCCTTAGTTGTGTGCCTACATCTGATGTTCTTGATCTTTGTGTTTTGGTTTTGGTAATTGCTTGATGAACTAAGATAAAAGAAGAACATAAGAAAGATTATAATAATAATCACAAGTAATTATCAACAAGAGAAAATATTTTTGCCTTTTTTATTTTCCAACATGGTATCGGAGTGAAGGTGAAGAAGGAAAAAGGCCAGTCAAAGATCTATTAATGAAAAGATCATATAAAGAGACAAGCCTACTATCTATAGGAACTATGAAAAACTCAATGAAGGGAGAAAAACAAATTAGAAGGAGCCCCCAACTACAGGGCCTGGAAAAAGAGGATAGACCTCATTCTCGAAAAGAACAAAGTTTTGGATCTAGTTCAAGGAAAAATCAAGCCTACTGATGAATCAAGTGATGCAGAGAAAGCAAAGTCTAGAGAAATCAAAATCATGGCTATGAACCTAATAGTGGATGGAGTTGGGGTTAACCTAATTCCATACATATCCAACATAAAATCCGCTCAAGAAATGTATGAGGCTCTCTCTAAATTATTCACGATCAAGAACATTGGTCAAATAGCAAGCCTCGAGAATGAACTAAGAAGTGTTAAGATGACAAATGATGATATTGTTTTATCATATTTTCTAAAGATATCCAGAATCAAAGACAAACTTCAAGCAATAGATGAAATTGCACCAGAAAGAGAGCTCGTTATTACTGCCCTTCTAGGACTACCAACACCATGGAGTGCCTTTGCATCAGGAATCAACAATTGGAAGGATACTCCAACATTCGAACAAATGTGGAATGTATATGGTCAAGAAAAAGCCAGAGTATCATTAATAAGCAACAAGGAGGAGGAAGAAGAAAACACCTCAAATACCTATTCTGCTCATCACAAGAAGGGAACCTAAAAAGAAGTTCAAAGGAATAAAGAAGAAAATGGACCTATTCAAGATTGAATGCTACAAATGTCACAAGATGGGTCAATACAAAAGCCAATGTCCAGAAAATCCAAGAAATAAGAAGAGAGAGGGAACACGCGAATGTTGCTGATGAAGATCCATCTAAAACAAACAAGACCGAAGAATCAGAAGTCAAGGACTTATAATACTTAAGTCCTCTCTCTCTCATAATCCACTCAATACTTTATCGTTTTTTTGAAATGTTTTTATTTATGTTTAGATTCCTACAGATTATAGGTCTAACATAAATTGTTAGAACATTTTTCATTTTTATAAAGTTGTAGGTATCCCTCAAGATTGGATTAAGAGGGAGCCCTCACTATTTTACCAAAGATAAGTATCTTACTCCTTCTTTTATCTTTTATGTTTGGCTAACAAATGTGGAATGTATATGGTCAAGAAAAAGCCAGAGTATCATTAATAAGCAACAAGGAGGAGGAAGAAGAAAACACCTCAAATACCTATTCTGCTCATCACAAGAAGGGAACCTAAAAAGAAGTTCAAAGGACTAAAGAAGAAAATGGACCTATTCAAGATTGAATGTTACAAATGTCACAAGATGGGTCACTACAAAAGCTAATGTCCAGAAAATCCAAGAAATAAGAAGAGAGAGGGAACACGCGAATGTTGCTGATGAAGATCCATCTAAAACAAACAAGACCGAAGAATCAGAAGTCAAGGACTTATACTACTTAAGTCCTCTCTCTCTCATAATCCACTCAATCCTTTATCGTTTTTTTGAAATGTTTTTATTTATGTTTAGATTCCTAGAGATTATAGGTCTAACATAAATTGTTAGAACATTTTTCATTTTTATAAAGTTGTAGGTATCCCTCAAGATTGGATTAAGAGGGAGCCCTCACTATTTTACCAAAGATAAGTATCTTACTCCTTGTTTTATCTTTTATGTTTGGTTTCCCTATCCTATCAAAATGTGTTTGTATTGTATGTTAATAACCTTTTCATTATATTTTCCTTGGTTAGGAAACCCTGTAGAATACACAAAAGTTATGGAGGAGACTTCAGAAGATAAACTTGAAGCATGGAAGAAGTTTGTTGCAAAGGAAGCCCTTCAAGAATTGATGTCATACAAGGTTTGTTAAGGAACAACTTGAGGTATGTCTTAAACTATAAGCTTTGTTATAAAGTTCTCTTCATGCAAAAGGTACGGTCATTCTTCTTTTTAAATTTGCTTTACAATACTGACATCGTTATGTCTAGGTTTTTGAATCATAGAGATTCTTGTTAGGGTGATTAATCATTAGATTGAATCTACCCTCATCATATTGTCATTCTTGTGGAACCTTAAAAGGGTTCACTGTAAAAACCCTAACCTAAGGGTATGTTGATGCTAATATTGAAACCCTAGTCTACTTAGGATTGTTGATGAAATCTAGAATTCCTATTCTTTTGATGTTTTGGAATTGTTATAGAAACCCTATTCCTTTAGGGTTTTTTGTTAATATCTAATTCATGTATTGAAACCCTAGATCTTCAAGGTTTGGTAATTTAGGGTTTATGAACTAAACATGTATAATATCCATAGCAAAGTCATATGAATGAATACCTAGGAATCTGTTTGTTTGTCTAATCGAAACCCTAGCCTGATCAAAATTATTATATGTGTAACTCTGATGTATTGATATTGGTGTGTATTGCTAGTGCGTGAAATCCTAGATATGTATTTGCAAGTATGTTGACCTAATTATTGATACTCATAGATTGTGAATTCTAGGGTTTATAACAAAGCCCTAGTAATTGATATTCTAGGATAAGATAATATTGTTTTCCAATATGATTTATTTTTTATAATAAAATCTAGGGTTTGCAAACAAACCCTAGTAGTGTCTAACATTGTTGAAACCTTAGACGCATGGTAGGATTGTTATTAACTACTAATATCTAAGGCTTTGTGTCTCAAAGTTGGAATCTAGGGTTTGCAGTGAATCATAATAGAGTCTAACATATCTCTAAAAGTAATATTGAAGTCCTAGATAGAATGAGACTAATTGAGTTGCATTATATTGTAGTTAAAGGGTCTATTACAATAACCCTAGCAAGAAGTATGTATCTCTTACTGATCATGAACCTAACTAAGTATTTGATGTCTAAAGTCTAATTGCTTCCATTATATTGACATGATTATGATATAGTTAACTTCATGCTTTTGTATTTGGTTGTACTTGTTTAAGTTGTGCAGGTACATAATCTTCAAGATGTTGGAGATATTCGTAAGTAAAGTTGACTTGATAATATTGGTAAACATGATAAAGAATGAAGATGATCAAGATGACCTTGATGTTGTAAAAAGGAATGAAGCCATGATAGGTTCTCTGATGTTGATCTCCCCAAACTAAGAGGGAGGGCATATTATGATAGTCATGATGGATACCTTGAAGAAGAAATTAGAGAATGAATGAAAGTACTACAATGTATTGAGGATGTCTTGGTGTTGTTGAAGAAATGAAAGAAGAAAAGCTTTCGACTAGTTACATATGAATAACTTGATATAAGTGGCATCAAAATGATTAAGGACCTCGAAAGTTTGTGTTTACTTGTTTGTATATTTGAAAATTTATTGTTGATTGGGGTTTGTGTTTGTACAAGTAAATCTCTCCATGAAAAAGAATGAACAATTGGGAAGCATGCTTGGACAAATGGATATATCTGGTTTATTAGGGAGAGATGAAGCATCTAATGGTGGATGCTTGGGAGGGAATCTGGGCGGCCTATGTGTGTTTGATGTGTAGATCCCGAAGAGGGAGGGTGGCATTAGTCTTGGAGCTCTAACCTTGGATACGCACCTAGATCCCTGGATTGATGGTTAGTTAGTAAGCCTAATGGTACCTAGACTCGCTGAAAGGTTTAGTCCACCTTAGTCCCACCCAGATAGATTACCCTGGTTAGGAATCTAGTCTGTAGCACTAAGTGTGTTGAACTCTTCATAGTTCATTTTGGAGATCTTCCATGTACCTCTATAGATATAGGTAATTATGAATACCTCCCTAGTTAAGAGGGAGCGTTGAGGAATGTAACTAGTGTCGGTCTTCATAATTATATTTGAAATGTATTTGTCAAAAGGAAGAAAGAAAAAAATTTATTATTAAATAAATTGACTTATTAAAGCAAGGGTTTCATGATTGGGTCAATTGTTTTTAGGTAAAAGCCTCCATTGAAGGCTTCTAGGGTTTATGTCAAGTATCCTTGTCCATGTCATATTGTAAAGAACCGTTCTTGGGATTTGTTTGTCAAAGAAGAAATTTATTTTATTGTAAAACTGGTTAATTAGGCCTCCTCCACCAAGTCTGCCTCAAATTGGACCAGTCGGCCTAAACTGCGCAGTAAAATCCCTATATAAAGGCAGCAACTCGACTTCATTTGTCACTCACTCACAACAAGTTTGATCTGCAACTTCTTGGGCCAGAAAAAGTGTGAATTTCAAGGAAGAAGAAGAAGAAGAATAGCAAAGGACAAGGAGGTCTCTCACAAGCATAAGAAGTCAAAACTCTCTCTCTTTTTCCCATGTGTGAAGTTGTGAAGATGTTGGAAGGGCCAAAATTCTGAAGCTACTAGTAAGTTGGGGCCGAAATTTCTGAGTCAATACTGGGTTGAAGCTGATGGACAATAAGACACTACTGAAGTGAGCTAAATCATATTGGAAGGTTGTCTTGGTGGAGGAGGAAGGTCTGTTGGTATAGGGTCTTGGTCCATCTCATTTAAATTACTGAAGGAAGGATTCTTGACTGAGTTTTCCCCTATATAATGGTTTTGCCCTAGCTATGTGCCTACATCTGGTGTTCTTGATCTTCGTGATTTGTTTTTGGTAATTGCTTGATGGCCTAAGATAAAAGAACAACATAAGAAATATTATAATAATAATCACAAGTAATTATCAACAAGACAAAATCTTTATGCCTTTTTGATTTTCCAACATAATTCACCATAGATACACTCAAATGTCAATATGATAGAATAAGAAGAATTTCATAGGTACCTTTCTTGTATGCAGTATTGAGATAGATGATCTTACATTTCAAAATTTAGCTTTGAATTCTTCGTTTATAGGAGTGGCCTTCACACTCTCACTAATCACTACTTACACACTGAGCAGTCCCATTTACCTACTTTGTTCCCATTCATCTACTTTTGGTCATTCGTTGGACATTAATAGACTTACCTTACCTTTCCTCCCCTATTTCTCTTGAAATTTTTATTGACATAAGATTTTTGCTTGAATTGATATCAAATGTTCTTTTGAGATATATTCTACATTCTCAAGACTTATAGTTTGTTAAATGAAACTAATATTGTCCATCATCAAGAGCAATGAAGGAATTATTAGAATATTGTCCAATCAAATATATTATTGAATTTGCCAATATTCAACTTACTACATTAGATAAGGCATTTTAAACTCTATATTGATTGATTCATGCAAAGTTTTCGTATAAAAAGATTCCCACCTACTGGCTAAACCTGTCATAACCGGAACCAAATGGACTTGATCATATACAATTTGCTTGATGATGAGTGTAAATGGTGCCATGAAGGAGAAGAACAAGGCAAAGTTTTCATATTTGAGTGTTCAGCTAGGTGTTATTATTGTGTTTCACCAATGTTATAATGTCCAATATGGCTAGCATGTGCATATCCTGTCTGTTGATGATCCCACCAAGGGAGTTAATGGAAATTTGTTCAATCAAAATTTCATAACCCTATTTCATGAATGTCAATGGCAAAGTAATGTTGGATTACCAAACCTAGTCCCTAGGTGAGTGTGTTGTAAGATCTTTAACCCTAGGTATCGCTACCATCCCTTGAGGCATTATATGATGCTTCTCCAACACTTCAAAGAGAACGTCCAGCCCCACTTGATGACTCAACTAGGCACTTTAACCTAGGACATTGACCACTTATTAAGGAGCATTGACCTTGGGATGCCAAAACACAATTGATGACACTCTTCTCTCCGTCCATGAACTTGAATGCTACCTTTAGAAGCCACAATGGTTCCTTGAGAGTTAATGTTTCCTAGAGTTAACAAAACCCCTCTAAGTCGGAATTGCACCTACTTGATCGAAATTCCCCTTCTCTAAGGAGATTTGATGATGATGATGACATCAGGCCCTTCTAGAAGGGATGGTGCATGGGAGTCTTTAGGATCACAGGGGATGTAGCTTCTTCAGCAATTTTTGAAGTAGTCTTCTTCTTTCTTGGAGCTATGGCATCGTCAAAAGAACTACCAAGAGATTTAATGGGATTATTATCACGAGTAGCCAAAAGAGAAGTTATTTTGTCGTCTTAAATGTTCTCTTCAAAGGGAATGAAGCTTCATCTTCAAATATCAAGGATGTCAACTCAGCCTAAGGATAAGGCTGAAAAAGACAAGGCAAAGCAAGCCTTCCTAAGACCTATCTAGAGCACAAGTGACCTAGGGTTTAGTGAATAGCCAAGGAAAAGGGCTTACCAAGATACACAAGGCCAAGAAAACGTTTGATAAATAATATATGATCAATAATTGCAACAAGAAGCCTTCAAAAATTCCCAAGTTGAAGCCTATGGCTAGGTTAGGGTTTACCCTAGGGAAAAATTACCTTAGGCTTATGACGTCAGCCATAAAATGGAAGAATTCACCATGGGAAAGAGATAATTTTGAGGCAATAAGGCACAAACCACATGTAGAGTCCTCTCAAAGGCAAATGCACTCCTAGTTGAATTCAGCCCTAAGCATAGCCTTGCAACTTGCCTTGAAAGGTTGAAAATTGAAGAGATAAAATTTAGGTTTAGGAAAGTTTTTATGGTGTGATCACCTACGCGGAAAGACCAGTGCTTGATCTTGGGTGATGAATTCTAGAGGGAGATCTACTCAGTGAAAAAACAAACCCTAGTATGCAATAAGGTCAAGAAAAACCCTAGCTTTCATAACCTTGGCTATCAATTTATGAGGGGATAAAAACATTGAAGAGAGCTTTATTACCGCTCAAACTAGCAAGGGTCCTAAAAGGGCATCCTTGAAGAGCTACTACTAGGTCGAGGGCAACAATGGAGCAATAGCCCATTGTCACCTTGACTAAGGCTCCCTACTCTTTACGGACTTTCACTGAAGGGAGGAGACCTGTTATAATAAGGATCACAAAACAATGGATCAATGATAGGATGAGAGATGATCCTGGAAGCCTGTTCACAAGAGAGGCTCAGATATATGGCTTGACTACTTTGAAAGCAAGATGAAAGGCTCTCTAGGAAGGACTTAGGGGAATTCTAAGAGTTAGGGTTTGAGTATATGACTTCTTAAGAAGATTGTTAGCTCCAAAAATCCTTGTGGAAACTTGACTTCCAAGTGGTCTTTGTGAAATTGGTTTGAATAAGTTGTGGGACCACATGAGACCAAGTGGACCCGAGGATAGGTCAAGAGAATGGAGTTGCGAAACCAATGATGTGCTTGACTTAATCAGGGGGGAGAATGCGATCAAGGAAGGAATTTTCAATGAAAAGTAATGCAATGATCCCAATGAGGTTTCTAGCCTAAGGGAACCAAAGGCAAAATTCAATCTCGAAGCTAGGGCTTGGGATATCTCAAAATCCCACCGTCAGAATTTCTTCAAAATTGGAGGGCACCTAGGAGACACAACAGCGCAGTAGGATCCAAGAGATCGAATTTTTTTGATGCGTGGTTTGCAAGAAATTTGATTCCCTAGTAGACCCAATGGGGCTAGACATAGAAAAGAAAGTAAGAGGGGAAAAATTTAGGGTTTTAGAGTGATCATCTATGGCGGTCCAATGCCTAATCCTTTGGGCAGATTGGAGTCAAGAATGATTATGAATATGGATTTTAATTTTCTAAGTCAAGGAGGCTTCAAAAACTTTACACTTCGTTTTGCAAAATAGATGGCTTATGAAGATGAATTTCAACCATGAAACATCCCTAGGAACATTCATTCATTATACATGGCCCAAACATGAAGCAACACTATCTACACACAAAATTTCCACAACTTCGCATAAATGGATGCAATAAATTAGCCCTAGTATAGCGAAATCCCAGCAACAATGTATGTGACAAAATAAAAAGAAATAATAGCATTAAATTGCACTTACATGTATAAGAGTATATCCAACCATCAAAAATTTTCCAATCAAGAAGCTTCAAGACAAGAGAATGTGATCCAAACATCAAAATTCATTCCATGCTCCAAAATTTTGCCCTCCAAGAAGGATAGCAAAGTTCTCTTAAGAGATACAAGTCTAAACCAAGTGATGATGCTAAAATGTAATCACATCACTTGTATTTATACATGTCCAAATCAATTTTATTTGCCTAATGAGGCCTAATACAACCCCTAGAATAAAATAATGTGCAAAATAACCATCTTTTGGTGACAGGCCCACCAAACTAACTCAAAATCAAAAGAGTAAGTCCCTCAAGAGGGCAAACGATCAATAATACATATTGTTGGGCTTTAGAGGAGGGCTAATGAAGTCCATAGGTGCCATAATGTGAAATAGGACTTCCAAAAGTAGTGGACTAGGGGTTGGCCCCTTGTTCTCCAAAATAATGAACTTGTGGTGCTCCAAATGGGTGTGGGGGCACCACAAGTGTCCTCATGGGTCTCCAAACAGATTGAAGATGCTTGTAGACTATCTACAAGGGCTCGGATGATGGTATAAGTGATGCCACATCATCATAGAGGTCCTGGGTCATCTGCTAAGTGCATGATGTAATTGTGGGCCAGTTGGGCATGGTGATCAAAGTGCATCTTCCTCATCCAATAGGTGAACCACGAGCAATCTATGAATGACTCTGGGGATCCATGGAAGTTGTCTGTTAATGTGGACGCCCATGGTTCTCTATACCCACCCTACATGTGCCAATGTAACCCTCTAGAGGGTTAGGAGTCAGGACCCTGAATAGGGAGACCAAACCCAAGATGGAAACCATCTACAATCCTACATAAGATCCAATGTGTCCCCTTGCCCTCCAATGCACCAAGTCGTTAAAGAAATCAATTTAAAGAGTTTACAAACTATTGACAACAAGTGGGCACTTCATAGTGGCATGCCCTTCCATAGTGGGCACTTCATAGTGGCATGCCCTTCCATAGTGGGCTTTGGCATGTGCTAATATCTCCAAGCTCCAAGGGGGGTTAACCAAGTACCCTATTAGGTGGTTTTTACTTTTAAAGGGGATAGTATGTCCGTGGTACATCCTTCAAATGGTGGTGGCATGTGAAAAAGTGATGAAACAGAGTAGGGGATGAAGGGGCAATCCTGGGTCACATGGTAGGGTACAAGGGTAGCTGACAAACGGAAGTCCGCACTTGGGTAAATAATCTATAGGAAGGAGCAATCATGGTACATGAGTTACCCCAACCTTGATTTTTACACCCTTCTTCATATGCCTTTCACCTTTTATGAGTTTTCTTTGGATAACAGCTTGAGGCTCAAGGAATGAGAGCATGATGTGTAAAGTATAGCAGTGGATACCCCCTTTAAGGTGGGGTGATTCACTGCCCACCAGGGGTTGGGACAATCATGGGTTCCTGAATGATAGAGGAGACTCATCTAGGGCCTATAGGAACCAGGGTGATGGCCATGGAAATGGGGTAGAGCCTATTGACCACTACGTGCCAATGACCCATAGCAGTACACCCCCTTTTTTCACAAAAGGGATAGCACCTGATCGATGTGTCTGTGTCGTCCAGCTATCATCATCAGCCTGATTGTCAAGTTATAATGTAAACCCATTCTGCATGTGTGTGATGTAAATAATCTCAACAGATCTGTGTCATGTATGTAATTGCCTAGGTAAACCTATTTTTCTAGCAATGATCTACATTCCAGGAGATTTTTTGTCTCACTGATCCATTCTTGGATGGTCGGCAGAGTTTTCCTTCAGGGTTACCCCAAAGCCGGAATGAATTTTGTCACCAAGATCTTAGGCGAGTCCTAGTGTTATAGATCGAGTCTGTGTAAAAGTGATTTGGGAATAATCCTAACTATTTGGTTAGATTATTTTATTACAAATTGCTTAGTCTGCTGGATTATATTTGTGTCGCAGAAATGGGTAGTCTGTGAAGGTCTATTTCAGATGGGTTTTCCCCTTTGTGATGTAAAAGATATAAAAATAATGATGTAAAGTGTCTTGAGGGTTGGAAAAATAATTTATCCCCCCATAGGTTAATTAATTAAATTTTCTAGCCAAAATTAATTAAAAATCCTAAGCCATAAATTTAATTAATTATAGGTCCTAAGTAAATTTAAATTTTCCAAAGGAAAAATTCGTGCGTCCTTTAAAATTTAAATTTTAAGAGGTCCAGGGACTAAGGTTAAGTGATTATTTTGCTAAATTTTAAGCCTTTAGTCCCTAGGGTTAAGTCAAAGTCAAAATTTTGAGGAAATTAATTCAAAAATTTAATTTTTGAATTAATTAAAATGCATTTAATTGAAAATTTCGAAATTTCCTCAATAATTTAAAATTTCGATGGATGAGATTAAAAGAAATTTTGATCCTCATCAACGGTCGAGATTGCTTTGATGAGGATCACTCAAACTAGTCGTTGGAAGATTTATCTTTAAATAGGAGGTCATTTCTCAGTTGAGATCATTCAAACTTTGAGTCCTGTGCTAAGTCAAAGCTCTCTTGTAATTTTATTTTTTTTATGAGCAATAAAGAAAGACTTTGGGGTTAATTTTTGTTGGTGTTACTCTTCATGGAAATGCTGTAAGATGTGTTATTTTCATAGATATATTTCCTTTCAGCCATAGATGATAACTTTCTGAAGAGTGATTTGAGCACAGGTATCTTGCTCAATCACTGGAGTTTAAATGGTAATTTAAGTTTTGAATATAATAGCAGGTATCTCTATTAAATCTAAATTTTATTAACGTTTTCTCGCTCTCCGTTAATGGTTGAATTGAGTTGTGCAAGAAATTCGTGAATTTTTAGATCATCGGGGTTTCGGGGAAGTTTTTAGTTGGACCAGCCAACTCCCGATTAGTATATTCTGAAGAGCCCAGCTTGATTGGATACCGGGTTTATCATAAGAAATTTTATTGTCGATGCATGACGGGTTTTGGGCGAAGCTCCATTTAAATCAAAATTTTCAAAATTTTTCTGTGCTAATTTGATAAATCTGGCTTTAAAGAGCCTTAGATTATCAGCTCTGGTAGCAGAGTTGGACTCACAATCGCCAGATCTGATAGATTTGTTGTTCCTGTGCATAGATCTGTAATTTTTTTTGGTTCTTCTAACTTGGGTTTCTAGGGTTTCATTTTGTGTATATCGAGATTTTGGGTGTTTGTGTTTTCAGGAACAGGGTGTAGATCTGAAGGTGAAGTTTGTTTTTGAAGCCAGATCTAGACCGTGGAGGGTAAGATCTAGCCTCAAAACCAACGATTGCAGGGGCAGTATTTTTGCAGTCCAAGGGTTTTTCAAATATTTTAAATCTAGAGAAAATTTTAAGGGTTTTCGTTCAAAGAAATCTGAAGCAAAAGTATAACATTTTAATCAAGGTTTTCCAGAAATTTTTTGGGTTCTTCGGCTACTGCTTTCTGCTCGGTTTCTCTCTATCTGCCTTTTGAAGGTTTTTCAGCAAAAATTTTTGGAAGTATTTTCGTTGCCTAGGGTTTTTTTGCCTTCTGCTGCATCTTCTCCTTGTGTTTTTTCTTCTTTGCCTGCACTCCCTCTTGCTGTTGCATTCTTCATTTTCCATCATTCTGCTGCCAAACCCTTCTTCGTATTGTTGCCTTCATCCCAGTCCTTTCATCCATTCCTTGCAACCTGCGTGCTATCCACACCCTTCGCGTTGCTCCATTTGTTGCGTCCTCTCTTCCACATGCTCCTGCAAACCCTCACGCAACCGCCCACAGCTACCATAACCTGCTAAATCCTCCACGCAACCCATCCTTTTCCTGCCCGCATCCAAGCTTCTGATCCCGCAAACGCTCCTCCTTGCTGTTGTATAGTTCCCTCTACCATTGCATCCCTTTCCTGTCAACTGCCTATCCATTTCTCTGCACGCTGTCCATCCAAACCTGCAACGAATCTCCTTGCTATTCGCACGTGTTATCCACTATCTGCACTTGCTTTTTGTTGTCCATTGCTACAGATCCCCTCAGCGTTTATTCTCACGCTTCTCCCTACGCGTCTCCTCTTCCCATTCTCACGCTGCTCCCTCACCTCGCCCTCGGTTCTGCGTTTTCTCTTCACCCATCGTTACACCTCACCTCCGCTGTGATACTGCGTCCTCACTGCAGCTCCTGCGTATCCCATTCTTCTCCCTTCGATCATCCAATACTCTCCTTGCTGCCGTCTTCCAAGCTCTCGCAAACCTGCAAACACAACACAGCCAAAACACCTTTCGATTTTCCCCTTTTTATTTGTTTAGTGTATACGGTTAAGTTTTAGGTTGGTTCCTTTTTTTTATATTTCGATTCTTTTTTTGGGGGGCTTTGGTTAGATTTAAGTTCAACGTTTTTTTTATTTTTTATGATTTTGATTTAAAAAATTCTAAAACTTCAAAATTTTAAAAATTAAGAAAATCATAAAAATTTAATTTTGTGACTTTGAAATTACAAATAAATTAAATCAAAGAACTTAAACTTTCATACTTAAATTTTATGTGCTCAATTGCCCATAAAAATTTAAATTTAATTAAGTACTCTAGATTTTCATTTTGTGGGGGTCACAATAAATAAATAATAGATATATATATATATATATAATATATATATATATATATATATATATATATATATATATATATATATATATATTTGCCACATTAAGTCTAGTTTCATAAATCTCAGCACATTGAAAAAGTTTTCCGAAAGACTAATCGAATTTGTCAAGGAGAATTTTGTGGTATCAACATTTCTTTTTCTCTATAGTTAAATGTGCTTAAATTTTCATATATAAAGATTACCTATAGGAAAATTTTCCTAGATTTGTGTCACTAAGCATAATTTTTTAAATTTGGGATCGAAACTGGTGAGCATTTAAATTTTGAATCTTTTAAAATTTAATTGCTAGAATATTGTACCTTTGTTGAATATCTTGCATCTATCTATCGTCATCACTTGGAATATTTAATGCTCGACATTTTGCAAATGTTTTCAAGTGATTGTTAAAGAATCTCATTGTGAAATTACAATAGATTGTGTATCTTTGTTTCCCAAGCTAAGCATACTTTGAGCATTTGTTGGCATTGATATCGAATTGCAAAGTAGTTTTTGTTCTCTTTGAGCTAAATTGTATCAAGAAGATTTGAAATAAGCTGGCGTTTCAATTGTAATATCTTCAAGAGTTTATCATTTAAGTCTTCATCTAATAAAGCGAACATCTCATTTGGGTAATTGAAGGCTTTAACAACGCAAGCATTTCCCCATCCTCGAGTCTAACTTCATCTCATCTTCCGGTGCATTTGCATATAAGTTAACTTTGCATAGATAAAATTTACTTCCAAGCATAAGCTTGGTTGATAGATAGATAGATCTCCATCCATCTTTTCTTGAGAAACCTGTTTTAATAGTACTTAAAACGGTGACCTTGCAGTTGTCAAACTCACAGCGCCGGAGGCACCAGGTATGTTAGAAGTTCAGGAGAGGTGTCGTTAATCACACCTTAGTGTGCTTCTCCTGACCTTCTCTCTGCCAATTACTACGAAATCAGGCTCAACACAGAAAGGATTGAAGGATTCAAAATCTAAGTAGGCATTTGACTAAAATCAACCAAGATTCCTGCATCTCACACTAGTTTTAGGATCGGCATTTCATACAAGATAGTCGTTCATCTACGCAGCAGTCACTAATCGATTACTTGGTCTTCATTTCCCTAGCAAGATCGTTGACTCCATAAGGCACTGGTATTAACTGTTTAAAATCTAATCAAATTCTAAGTCTTGCTAAGCCTTAATCAAGTACTTGATCGCCTTGTTGTGTCTCCCGAACTGGTTGGCTCCCAACTAGCTCTTCTTCATTCCATTTTTTATAGGGTCTACCCCCCTTAGCCTGTTGTAGGGAGACAGCTTAAATGGAGAGATTAGGGATCAGGGTGACAGCCCTCGATCTGAGCGTTGTCGTGGTGCCTAGACATTTTGTGCGACAACAGAGCCCATGTATTGGTTTTTTCCCACGTGCTAAATATGTTTGTCTCGACCATCTTTTGCATTTTGTGGTACATTTTCCGATTGAATGTGGTCAATTATGCTTTTTCTTTTCTTTTTAGTTGCATCAACCTCGAGGGCATCATTTCAGGCCTAACCCTAGGTGTGGACAAGGGGAGGGGAAGGCTAACCCTATGTGGACCCAATGGAGGAATGTGGACCTGGGTGAGAGGAATGATGAATAGGGTTATAATGAGTGGAAGGGGAGTGATATATGTGGATGAGGGAGCAGGACCACACAACCAAAATCAGGGTTTCCCATGTAGTACCATCCCTAAAGCCCAAAGGTCAATAATTTAATAATAATAATAGATAAATTATTATTATTAAATACCTAAAGCAAGAAAACTAATAGCTTGGAAACTTGAATGTAAAAATACACACAGGTATTTAATAATAATAATTTATTAATATATATAAAATGTATAAGATGATATATGATATTTTAAATGTTACAATGAGGCCTTGCTTTTATACCTCAGCAAGTGACCTTTTCGTGAAATGGGCATATCTTTTAAACATGCCTTTTCACCTAACTTAATCACTATTTAACCTAATTAATATTTAATTATTTTAATATTATATTTATTTTATTTATTAACTTGTTATGAATTATATTCATAATAGTCATCATCATATTTGGGGTAAAACCATGATTCCTAATTTTTCATAGGGAAAACCAAATGCTCTTCAAAACTAGGGGAATGAACATTATCACGAACATCCATCTTTGGGATAGGGACATAAGGGGAGGAATGCTCAAACATGAAGAAAAACCCTTTGTCGGTGGTATGGCTAAAGGAAGCATTCTCCTCAATCTCTTTTACATTAGAATAATCAGGATTACCCATAATTTTGGAAGACTCTACTTTGATTGGATCATCTTGGAACATGAAGAAGAGACCCTTACAATCATTAGGAGGGGCTTCATATGGGCCAACATTGTCATTCGGAAGGGGTGGATCATTTTCATCTCCCTTGGGCTTATTTTTATGGATTTGGGATAGCATGGAGTCTTCATTTTTATAATCATACCAATTCCCCAATCAACACCCCAAAAGTCACTCATAGATTCTTCATCCATTTGATGATCATGATTTCCTTTAGAATCATCGCGTTCTTCATTATATATTTGACGTTGGTTGAGCTGCAATTCATTGTTTTTTTTGTCAGGTAGGGAGGACTTCTCCTCCTTCATTCTTTCTCGAAGAATGCTTTCTAAGGTCTTTACTACATGAATTTGACAATATGCTTCAAGGAGAAGGTCATCAATATGGCTCTTGTTATATTCACATTTCATGTTATGGAGCCTTTCCGGTTGCTCACAATAGAGGGGGCAAATATCTTCGGAGCTATATGTAGCCATCAATTTTTTGCAAGACTATTCATATTCCATCATCCTATCTTGCAACACCTGATATCTCTCGGGATCCAGATCTTCTTCATCACCCTTGGAGGACCTACCTATTGGTTCATGAGTTTCTTTTTCGACACAATCCTCAAGGTGTGCATCAATCACTTGATCCTGATGATTTGGAGAAGGATACTCTGCCTCAAGCATAAAACCATATTCAATAGCTTCCTCCTGTTGAAGGGCCATGTCCAACATTTGTCACATGTCTTCATGAGATTGGAAACCCGACCCTTCATGCAAGAAGTGCACAGCCAACATTGAAAGAGAAGGAATGCTTTTAGGTTCACATTACTCAAGCCAATCGATATTGGGGGCAATGGATAGGACAAATAATTCCATTTGGTCACAAGGTTGAGTTATATTTAGCTTCGAAAGATACCTCATGAACCTTACAATGTGATTGGCTGTAGAATGCGGATCCCCATCAAACATTGGCATATTTATCACGCATTCTGATGAGGGATACTGCAAGATCCCTGTCATTTCTATGGCAGGAAAATATGTGGTCAACATGTTGCTAGGTCCTTAATTACATGGGAGTCGCCAGGGTGAATGAAATTGCCTTGACAAATGCTTGCTTCACCCTACAAGCATTAACTTTAGAGATCAATGAAGAGCGAGGGCTTCATTCTTCCAATGGAGTTGCCAAGAATGATATGTCAATGTTGTCATATGGAGAACAAGTCACACGTCTTGGATCCCCGGTAACGGCACCAAAAATGTTACCGCTCAAACTAGCAAGGGTCCTAAAAGTGGATCCTTGAAGGGATACTACTAGGTCAAGGGCAACAATGGAGCAATAGCCCACTGTCACCTTGGCTAAGGCTCCCTACTCTTTACAAACTTTCACCGATGGGAGGAGACCCGTTATAATAAGGATCGCAAAATAATGAATCAATGATAGGATGAGAGGTCATCCTAAATTCCTATTCACAAGAGAAGCTCAGATATATGGCTTGCTTGCTTTGAAAGCAAGATGTACGACTCTCTAGGAAGGGCTTAGGGGAATTCTAAGAGCTAGGGTTTGAGTATATGACTTGTTAAGAAGATTGTTAGCTCCAAAAAGACTTGTGGAAACTTGGCTTCCAAGTGGGTCTTTGTGAAATTGGCTTCAATAAGTTGTGGGACCACATAGGACCAAGTGGACCCGAGGTTAGGTCAAGAGACTAAGTTGAGCAACCAATGATGTGCTTGACCTAATCAGGGAGGAGAATGGAATCAAGAAAGGAATTTTCAATGAAGGTAATGCAATGATCCCAGTGAGGTTTCTAGCCTAAGAGAACCAAGGGCAAGATTCAATCTCGAGGCTAAGGCTTGCGATATCTCAAAATCCCACTGTCAGAATTTCTTCAAAATTGGAAGGCACCTAAGAGACACACCAACGCAGTAGAAGTCAAGCGATCGAATTTTTTTGATGGGTGGTTTGCAAGAAATTTGATGCCCTAATAAACCCAATGGGGCTAGACCTAGCAAAGAAAGAAAGAGGGGAAAAATTTAGGTTTTTAGGGTGATCACCTATGGTGGACCAGCGCCTAATCCTTTGGGGAGATTGGAGTCAAGAATGATTATGAATATAGATTTTGATTTTCTAGGTCAAGGAGGCTTCAAAAACAACTTCGGGGACGTTTTTTGGAAGCGGGGACTCTTTGAACCTTAGCTTTTTCTCTTTCTAATAACATTGTTCTAGCTTTCTCATAGTTGGGGGCCTTGTCTCCTTTTGGGGCTACATTGATGGCCTTTACCATTTCATGCCAATAGGGAGAGCGAAGCACATTGAATGATACACCGCAAGCACAAAGAAAACGGACTATCTTTCCATCCACATCATCCCTCCCAGCAACATTAAGGAAATCCCCTATTGTTCTTCTACCTCCAGAGCTTGCAGAAGTACCATGAGAAGATGAGCTACCAAATTTAGAGGTTGCACTTGATTCAAAATGAGTTTTTTGTTTCTTGTTTTTTTGTTGTGCAGCCTCCTCTATTTGGATGTATTTTCTTCTCTGTTCAGATGAAATGTTTGGGAAAATTTGTATCCCCATAAGACCCTTTTTATCATCACTATCCAGCACCCCACAAAGATGCCTCCTCACACGGATATATGAACCACTATATGGTTTTCCTCTATGACAACCATGAGGGCACACAATTTGTAGCTTCCACCACCCTTTTCCCCATAAAGTTTGGTCACATGGTTCCACAAGGGTGATAATGCAGCTTTCCCCTCTAGTGTTTCAGTTTCCCCTTCAGGTTCAACGTCATCCCCTTCCTCTTCAAACCCTTCCTCCTCATCATACATTGGGTCACTCATATTGGGACCATTGTCTTCTTATGCTTCTTCCCTTCTATTCCTACTCCCCCTTGCCATCATTAGAACCAAGAGTGGAATGACACATAGAAGCCAAAAGAACACCATCTTGGAATATGGATATAGGTGGTGGGCAACCTGCAAGTAAAGGAGCAAGTAGAAACAATGGGAAAGAGTAGGAGAGGGAGGAGAAAAATACAAAAAAGTATCAAAAAAATAAGGTAGTTTGGGGTTTGAACTTACCTCTTTAGCTCTTGTAGATGAAGTCCTCCAACCTCTTGCTCCAAGCTCCTCCTCCTTCACTCCTCCAAGCTCTCCTCTCTTCTCCTCTCCTTTCCTCTCTTCTCTTCTCCTCTCCTCTCTTCTCTTCTCCAACTCTCACAAACTCAAAGTGAGCAAATGAGGAATGAATGGGGGCTTTATTCCCTTTATTCCTCACCCTAACCCAAGGTGGACCCACCCCATTTATGCCAAGTCAGCTAAAATTAAAAAAAAAAATTAAAAAAATCACATTTCTTCCCTTCGCGCGGCGCTTTTCCAGAATCGTATAGAACCGTACAAGAAGCGTACGCTTTGCTCTCCGAAGCGCCACAATTTGTACGGCCTAAGCGCCATACAAAGCGCGCTTTGGAGGAAAGCTTTGGAAAATTCCAGGAAGCGTCCAAAACAGGCAGAACCGCGCTTCCGAATTTTGGAGTCGCGCTTCAGGGGACGCTTCCTATACGAATCCGTACGGGACGCGCTTCAAGCCTTAGATCTGAGGGGGGTTCCTGCAACACTATGCTAATGTCTCCAAGCTCCACGGGGGGTTTAACCAAGTACCCTATTAGGTGGTTTCTACTTTTAAAGGGGATAGTATGTCCTTGGTACATCCTTCAAATGGTGGTCGCATGTGATAAAGTGATGGAAGGGAGTAGGGGATGAAGGGGAAATCCTGGGTCACATGCTAGGGTACAAGGGTAGTTGACAAAGGGAAGTCCACACTTGGGTAAATAATGTATAAGAGGGAGCAATCGTGGTACATGAGTTACCCCGGTCCCCAGCCTTGATTTTTCCACCCTTCTTCATATGACTTTTGCCTTTTATGATTTTTCTTTGGTTAACAGCTCGGGGCTCAAGGAATGACAGCATGATGTGTAAAATATAGCAGTGGATACCCCCTTGAAGGTGGGGCAGTTCATTGCCCACTAGCGATTGGAACAATCATGGGTTCCTGAATGATAAAGGAGGCTCATCTAGGACCTATATGAACCAGGGTGATGGCCATGGAAATGGGGTAGAACTCACGTATTGGCTTTTTCCCATGTGCTAAATGTGTTTGTCCCGACCATCTTTCGCATTTTGTGGTACATTTTCCTATTGAATGTGGTCAATTATGCTTTTTCTTTTCTTTTTAGCTGCATCAACCTCCAGAGCATTGTTCCAGGCCCAACCCTAGGTATGGACAAGGGGAGAGGAAGGCTAACCCTATGTGCACCTAGTGGAGGAATGTGGACCCAAGTGGGAGGAATGATGAATGGGATTATAATGAGTGGAAGGGGAGTGATATATGTGGATGAGAGAGCGGGACCACACAATCAAAATCAAGGTTTCCCATGTAGTACCATCCCTAAAGCCCAAAGGTCAGTGAAAGAGATTCCACTGAACTAAGGTCCAAGGTTAACATCCAAAAGAGGTTTAGGGGACAACAGCACAGACCTAGCCCACTTTTTCCGCCAAATCCCCCCATTAATCCATGCCTAAAAGTTTCCATGATAAGTAAACTACAATACTCAACTACAAAATGACAAGGTATACCTTTAGGTTTGGGAGGCCCGCCTTCAAACATAAGATCATGATAGATGGATGAGGGACCACATGGTTGGCTCAAGTGGCGGAGAAGTGGCACAACGAGCTAGTTGGTGGCTGCAAGGGGCTGCTAGCTGTCGGCTAAGGATCGTCTTGCAGAAAAAATTTATCCCAGGGATATCACCCACAAAATGGTGGGCAACAAGCTTAACATGAAGATTCATTCAAGGGCTTGTCACACATTCTTATGGGTAATGCATACAACACTTTGCCAAGATCTCATAGAAAAGTATTTAACAAAACTAGCACATAGAAACCCTAACAATAACCATTCCATGTAATAGCCATATAAAGATATTCAAGAATATAGAATAGTTACAAGAAATGCATGAAATAATCCTTTACTATCCCAAAATGATGTATCCACAACAAGAGAATGTCTCCAAAAGCAAAATCTCCACAAAAGATCACATCGCTGCAAAGATAGAAGTTTATCTCAATTCTCATCTAGGTTGAATTCCTTTAAAGAGACCAAATTGATCCAGAAGTGATGATGAACAATACAAATAAGGTGACCTCCATTTATATGAGGTCTACCTTAATTAATTTTGACCAATGAAGCCCCTAAGACAAGTTTAACATAAGATAACATTCGGTTACAAGCCAACCATTAGCTAAATGACAGAACAAGCCATAAATGCCCACACATCTAAGTCGTAACGTCTATATTTATTAACTACGTGCCATTTTAGGACTTCAAATGCCATCTCATGGTGTGTTGAGGTGTGAAAAAGTGTCATAGTGCCAAGTTCATCCAAAATTTGAGGAACATCTTTCAAATCCTCCTCAAGTCTTCCTCTGGCATCCTAGGTCCAGCTGGGGCACCATCATGTCATCTCCATGGGTCTCCAATTGTCAAAATAGGGCCTCCTCTCTTTAGCATTAGGGCATTTCCAAGTGCAACAAACCCTTCCTAGTCTCTCAATGGGAGACCATCCTCATCTGGGCTCTGAATCAAGTCATGCACATCAGGTTGTGTCAATGCCAACATGGGGGCATGTTGGGTCCAGTGGTGCAATATTCAAAAATCCTCTGCACTAAGTCAAAGTAGACCAACATCCTAGGTCCTGAGGGTGCTTTAGGACATGTAACATCTGCTCAAGTCATCATGAAGCCCAACTCTCTCAATGATGCATCCACTAAGCCATCTATCTCTCTAAAAGGCCTAGATGCATGTGGAGTGAGTGCCTTCAAGGCCTAGGCTACTATGGACCACCTTACAAAACCAACATGAACACAAGTGAAAGCAACCATCCATCAAAGACCAAGATCATATAAGCATCTAAGCGGGACCAAACTTGAATGTTAAGGGCATATTAATACTTCAAACAATGATCACCTTCTGATATCTAACTAGACCAAGTCCTATAAAGGTCTTCCCTACCTTGATAGAAGTGGCTAACGGTCAACCCTTTTAGTTGCTTCCAACCCACAAGGGGAAGTGGTAGTTCCAAGGTCAACCCCTCAATTAATAGGTGTTAATGTAAATGTATGACAATGGAGGGGAAAAGGATTTGTGGCCAAGTGTCATGGTCAAAGGGACCAGTTGATGGGGAGTCCACATCCTAAGTGTATTAATGTAAGGAGAGAGCAATCATGGAGGCATGAGTTACCCTACTCACCCTGCTTTTGCCACCCCTCTAGTGTGCCTTTTACTTTTTATTGATAATGCTTTGTATTATGTTGCACAGCTCAAGGGTTAGAGCTTGCTCTTTATGATGTAGCATTTATGTTACCCCTTAAGCTGAGATAGTCCATCACTCATCAGGGTTGGGACATGCTAGGGTTCCTTTTGATGTGAAGGACAACCATGTGCCCACAGACAGGTTAATGACTAATGAGGAGGGTAGAGCTCATGCTACGCTTTTTCCCATTTTGATTTTCTCTTTTCCTTTTCTTGTGGCCATGATATGCTTTTCCATTATTTTAGTTGCATCAACCTCCATGGCAATCTTTTCCGACGCTACTCAAGGAGTGTGGACATGAGGGTTCCAAATCCCAATGAACCAATGACAAGTTAGACCCAAAGAATGGGGGTGGTATATGGGACTTGTAAAGTGGCATGGAAAGTGTGAAGTATCATGTAGGGAATAATGAACATTATATCTTGATCCGGGCTTCCCAAGAAGTGCCCCTGATATTACCCTAAGGCCTTAAGCGAGGTCCCACTAAACAAGGGATAAAGATTAACCCCTCTAGTAAGGTGAGAGAATAGATATACAGTCGAGATTGGTCAATCTTCTAGATCACCCCTTTATCCATACTAAATGCCCAAAACAAACAAGCATAAGCACCTTATTTCAAAATGACCAAAATACCTTTTGTATAGAAGCCCACCTTCATCCAAGTGGAAGTGTCTAATGGTGAGAGGTATGTGGTTGTTGCAAATGGCAGAGGCACGTGGCATATCATCATCAAATAGTGAATATCAAGGGATGTCAACTTCCTAATTGTCTAGCTGGCTATCAATTGGAAGAGAAAATTTTCCCTCCTATGGGATTACCCATTTTGCTGGGTAACATCTAGCTCTGACTCGGGGACATGAACTCACTATAGAGCATATCATCCATATGCTCGAACAGGGAGTTCATGAGAACTCCAACAATCCCCGAGGTCTAAGCTCATAGACCTACTACCTGCACATCCAAGTCAACTTGTTTGGGAGCATGTGCACTGGGTGTTAATTATCACCCTAGTCTTATATGATGATAGTAAAATCCATACTAAAAATAAAATCTATCTAAATGCAATTTAATCTACAATGAAATACAGCAATATGAGAATGCAAGGTTTTAGAATACTCACACAATATGCAATGCAACTAGCTATATGCATAGTCAAATTACTTTCCATCAAGCAAAGTGAGGCAATTCACCCTTACAGTGAAGGTAAGAGTTCACCATCAATATTAGCAATGTAAAAGTATCCAACCACTACTTTGTCATGGATCCTAACTAGGATAGCCTTCTTGTCCACTAGAACGAGATCACCTACTTGGTATTCTCTTTTTGGTTTTGGACCCGCTACCTTTTGGGAAACATTTGTTTCTTTTTAGTATTTTTGATATGACAGATATCTTGAGAAGGATTAGATACTTTCAACTTTGGAGGCCCTACGGATTGACTTTGACCTATACCCATATGATTTTTGGTAACCCTTGGATTTTCAATGGCCTTAGGGAACGGGAAAGGCTCCATGTTTTCTACATAATCAGGCATTCGCAGTTCCCTATACAAGACAAATGGCGACCCATCAAAAGTAGGTATGGTTCAGTATGATAGGTCCATCTATAATCGTCCTCCAATTGAGATACACCAATTTCTTGACAATAACATTCCCCAGGCATCAAGCACATCAATAACTACAATATCCATCAACACTAACATATCTTTATTGGCTACCAAAGACACATTAACATCTTTAATAAGATCGAATAGAGGTATAGCTTTCGAATCAAAGCCACATACATTTTTATAAGGCCTAGTGATATCCATTTCTAATTGATGCACAACTCTCAAAGGCATTACATTTGTTGAGGCACCTGAATCAACCATACAATTATGCAAAAAATAAGATCATTTATCACCAAGGACAACAAAAATGGTTTATGATCTCCATTCTTTTTATCAATATACATGTTTTGTAGAATGACTAAAGGATCCTCAGGCTCTTTTTCAAAGTTAAAAGCCTTCCTAACTTGCCCTCTTTGGGTTTCACGTTTGGCTATCTCCAAAAGTGGAACCTGTACATTCACTATAACAAAACCATTGGTCAAATCCACATCCTAAGCCAAATCAGAATTTTGAGGCTTTGACTTAGGCATGTGCTTCGATGGTGCATGAGGTTCATCCTTCTTTTGGGAGGTAATGTTAGAGCTTGAACTTGCTTGGCCTTGGTTAGAATTTCTTCTAGTGTATTGCAATCCCTTAAACCTTCCATTGTTTTCCACGGCCATGATCGACTCATCGTGATCATTTCTATCATGGATTTTATCAATCTTTGGATGGAAGTAAGAGTCACCAAGCAAGATATTATAGGAACCACAATCATTGATGACATTTATGTAATTGAAGACTTCCTCTTCCTCCACTTGATTGTATGGACACTCTTCCTAAGTATGAGATTCATCACAAGGTTGGCAACAAGGAGACTTCTCATGTCCTACCAAGTTGGTCACCGCAAGGGTGTTTGAAACATTATGTTGTGTAGCATGGTCTCCTACATGTGCCTTATTCTTGAGAGGTCTTTCCTTATTAAATTGTGGCTTAGGAGGGAAGTTTGGATGAGTTCCCCTTTACCTTTCCAACATAGCCAACTTGTTAATCATTGCCATTTGTCCTTGCATCAACTCATTAGTAACCTTATCGAACTTTTGCGCAAATGTTTGCAAGGAAGGATACCCCTAGACACTAGGCTTAGTTTTAGGTTCAATTCTAGCCCTAGGATAGGTGAACAAGTCAATCCTGGTTGCATTCATATTTTGCTCAATCTCATCAGTCAAGGCTTTCGCTTCATCCAAGGATTGAGGCTTTTTGTCTCTAAGGGAATATGTCAAATACCTTGGGAAAGCTCGCACATATTTATCATGGATGATATCATCGGTTGGCCTATAACAATCACGGAGCTCCTTGACTAAATTTTTAAATCACTAAGTAAATTCCTTAATACTTCAATCTTGGTTTTAGTGGCTTCAAGAGATTTCTTAAGGAGGATGACCCATTCCTTGACTATGGCCCAACATTTGGTGAAGGCCTGTTGAAAGGTATCCCAATCTGTAATACCACCTTGGGGTAAGCTAAGGTACCATTCTCTAGCACTTCTTTCTAAAGTTAAGGCAAAGAGCATTATGACAACATCCTCTTTCATGATTATTTAGCACTCACTGCCGAATAAAACTCATGCATGTGTTTTTCGCAGTGTTGGCATTTGTACCATTGAATTTAGGCAATCATTCGTTATACTTATCTGGCAAGGGATGCAGAGCATCAAGGAATTTGCTAACATCCAATGGCCTAAACGTAACTATGAGTCATGGCTTGTCCATGGTGTTAAGGGTGGTATTGTCTACAAATAGACTTCTAACCATGGGGGTCTTTGGGATCAAATGTGATATAGCAGCTTTAGCGATTTTTCAAGCAGTCTTCTTCTTTCTTGGAGCTATGGTATCGTCAGAAGAGCTATCAGGAGTTTTAATGGGATTATTATGAGGAGTAGCCAAAAGAGAAGATATTTTGTCGTCGTAAATGTTCTCTTGAAATGGAATGAAGCTTAATCTTCAAATATCGAGGATGTCAACTCAAATCCTCCCCAACAACGACGCCAAAAGATGTTGCCTCAAAATCTAACATGTCTTGTGAGAGGCCTCAAAGACAAGGACTAGACCAAGGGACAACACAAAGAGGTGGAGACCCATTGTCACCACAGCCACCACCTCCTAGGCTCCTACTCTTCAGTGGAGTTTCCCCACAAGGGAGGCTTCCCTATGTAGGTCACCTAATAGATATACAAATTCTAGTCTTGCAAGTGACAAGGATTGGTTAAGGAATGACACTCAGCCTAAAGACAATGCTCAAAGCAAAAAGGACAAGGCAAAGCATGCCTTCATAAGACCTATTTAGGTCAGAAGTGACCTAGGGTTCAGTGAATAAGCAAGGAAAAGGGCTTAACAAGGTACACAAGGCAAAAGAGAGGCTTGATAAGATAGATATGATCAATAATTGGACAACAAGCCTTCTAAAAGCCCCAAGGTGAAGCTTAGGGCTAGGTTTGGGCTTACCCTATGGAAAAATTACCTAGGGCTTCTGACTTCAGCCCTAAAATGGAAGAATTCACCATGGGAAAGAGATGATTTTGAGGCAATGAGGCACAAACCATGTGTAGAGCCCTCCCAAAGGCAAATGCATTCCTAGTTGAATTTGGACCTAACCCTAACCTAGAGACTTGCCTTAAAGGGCCGAAAATTGAAGAAGAGAGAGAAAATTTAAGTTTAGGAGAGTTTTTATGGTGTTATCACCTATGTGGATAGGCCAGTGTTTGATTTTCGGTGGAGTCCAGAGGGTGATCTACTCATGGAAGAACCAAGCCCTAGTATGGAATAATGCCAAGAAAAACCCTAGTTTTCAAAATTCTAGCTATCATTTTATGAGGGGATAAAATCATTGAAGAGAACTTAATTTTGTTTTTCTAAGGCACAGTTAGAACAATATTTTCTTCAATGGGTAATTACTTCTAATGATTAATTAGTCAGAATTTATCCATTACTCAGAGCATGATCAAGCAATTACACAAAGAAAATAACAACTATCAAACATGAAATGAGTAGTTAAATCCACAGAGAGACAATACACAAGAGACAAAAATTAGGATTGAGGCTAGGGCAAAACCCACAAAGCAGAAAACCCAAAACTGCTTTCCTTATGAGAGAGAATCCAATGTCCATCAAAATATCCAGAAACGGAATGATAATCATGATAATTGACCAAAAAAATACCAAGAAACAAGCCTCTACATTTTCCATAGATTTCATCCTCCTTTTTCCTCTTCTACCTCGCAGAAAAAGAGAGATAATGATCCAAAAACGAGTTGCCCAAATGAGGAGCAATTGACACATATATAGAGTCATCATAGGGGGTCGAATGGATGCCTCTAATGTTAATTTTTCTAAGGTCTAAATTGTTCTTTGATTTTGACAATTGCATTACATCTTTTACACATAGAATTCACCAAACAACATTATAACATCATAACAACAATAGCAATTGTATGGAAAGAACAATAACATCAATACTGCAACAGAACATAAAGAAACAAAGGAAGAAAAAGCATGCACACATAGAGACACCAGGATTGGTCAGAGACCTGGGCAAAACCCCACAAAGGGGGAAAACCCGAAATTCAATTCTTCTTCTTCTATTAGATTCCACCAATTGTTCAACTAAGATACAAAATTCAGCCATAGAGAGATGCATACTACAAGGGTACAACTTGCTTCCAACAAGGCTTCTGCATATATAAGACTTAGGGCTTCTCTTTAGGGTTACAGGGGACTAAGTCTATGATAAATATAGGTGCCACAGCTGCAATACATGTATACAAAGATGATACGATGATGTACATGATGCCATACAAATAGGTGTCACCTTGCCATGTATAATGAAGCCACGGGATATAGATGCCACAAAATAGATCATTAATGATGACTATATACTATTTCATATTATCTGGCCAACACTGCTATACACATGAAGCTATAAGAAAACATGCGCTCAGGAACTGTGACCCAAACATAGAGAAGTTGTGCATATACCACCGAGAAGTCATACCAATCATAGTGATGTGGTGCGTTCCAAACAGTGATGAGTGCCATACCATGTCTACATATGGTGTTGGTGTCAAAATTCAAAACTGGAATCCTATTGCAGCAACTGGTATTATTTCTCATAATTTTTAAATAATTTAACAATTTATCTGCTACGACAAATATCGAAATAAACACATTGCAACCTTCACAATTAAAATACTACGGAAAACAATGCGCTGGAAACTGAGAAATGCTAGCACACACACATAAATTATGAGAATTATTTTTGGAAAAATGTCCCCGGAAAAACCCAATGCAAGAAAATCGGTGCAGTAGCTGAGAGTTTTATTATTATGCAGCAGTGAGAAATTCTGAGTACAACTAGATGTCGAAATTTGGCAATCCTACAAAGAAAAATACTAGCAAAAATCTAGTGAGGAATTGCCTCACCCCACAGGCAAACCCCAACACAACCTGCCTTCAGAAAACTCGGCCTTCTAACCCTCAGCATCAACCTCTGCACTGCACTGTGTTGTCTACTTGACGTCAAGCCTCTAACTGGTCTCTAATGAAGTCGTTTTTCCTTCTGCTGCCTGGGAAAATGCTTCTTCTGCACTCTGGAAATCCTTCCCGGCCTCTTGAACTGAAGATGTCTTTCCCTCTCAACAAACCGAGTGTGCCTCTAGAAGCTAATGCGCAATCCCTACGTCAACTTCTTTGTGGCTCTTATATCTCTCTGCAAATGCATTCACTGGATCTGGAATACTTCCTCCAGCCTCACTATCTTTGCCCCTGACACACTTCTTCGATCTTTGGCTCTCTCCGACAACTGACTATTGTTACTCTGGAAATCAATCTGCCAAGAAATGGAACTGCTCAAGTGTCTCCAATGTCTCTTCTCCATCATCACATCGACCTCCTCTTATAATCCTTTGTTGGAGTACTAACAACCAAGATTAAAACATAATCGATGGCTAGGATCATCTCTCAATCGATCTGTGTGAGTTTCTAGACTATTCTCACCTTATCTCAATTAATATTGACTAATTAACCATATTCCCTAAGTTTAGACTTAGAAAACATTAAAAAACGGTTAATAATCTAATTGAGACACTTCTAGGTAGAATTTCCAAAAATGATTTCTGGGTTTTGGAGATCTCGTGTATTTTAGCCTCTCCACCCAATTTCGTGGTTAGAACGCATACAATGCTACAAAAACTAACACTCCCTCTTAGCGAGGAATGTGTTCTAGTGCTGCACTCCCTACCACACTCTCTCTGCATCATCTCCGGTCATGTTGCTAATGTCTGGCCATACTGCGCACCAACCACTGCGCAACTCTAATATATGTTGCATCTGTGTTGTTGCTGACACTACCTTACTGTTGCCAACACTGCATCTACACTACAAGTCCCTCTCATTTATCGTTGCTGCAACTGCAATATCTGCAACTGAAAAGCATCCAAAATACTGAATCAACTGTGTTCAGTGTGATGCATCTGTCTCCCGAGTCTCGGACTGCTACTAGCATCTGCACTGTCACTGAAGAATCTGCGTTGCTGCCAACTCTACACTGAGCCACCTGCTCTACTGTCAACACTGCATTGTACTCCCCAGCATCCGACTGATACTAGTCACTGCAACTATCACTCGATCTCTGACTCAATGTGGAAAAAGTTGAAGTCGGGATTAAATCAGCAAGGGTCCAAAAGTTGAAAATCTCGTTAAAGTCGAGAGATTTTTAAAAAGTCGGCAAAATTAAAAAACACACACACACACACAAAATATTCATTTTTATTTTATTTTATTTAATATCTAGAGTATCCACAACATCAAATAAATGCATTTCCACATAAACATGTAAAGAAAGCTAATATATAATATGTATATGGAGTCTAGTGCTACATCACATATCAAAATAGTGAATCAACTCCTGAATCTTGAGTCTTGTCTGAGTCTCAACCCTCAAGAGTCAAAATATCAACAAAAAATATAACAAATGTATATCATGAGTCATCTACGTCATAAAGTAATCAGTCACTGAGATCCTCTGCACCTTTTACAGGAATAGGGAATGGCTTTGCCTTTTCCTCTAGAGGAAGAAGGCCAAGCCCCTAGAAATACAAATGGAGTCAGTTGTCCTCTAGAAATCAGTGAAAGAGGTCGCCTCTGTCCTATGTTGCTACTGCCCACCCTAGATGGTGTCACCTCCTCCTCATCATCCTCATCCAGCTCTACCTCCTAACCCTGATGCTGCTCCTCCTCATCTACCGCTGGCTCTCCCTCCCCTACAACTGCTACCTCCTTTGGATCCACATCTAACCAATCCGGGATCGAGTCCATGGTCGGCCTCTCAATCTCAACCCTCCATGCAGCAGTGGTATCAATATTGTCCAAAGAGATGGCTTCCACATCAGGAGGTTTTTGAAGTTGTATCACCCACAACTGAGGATTGTAGTAGATGTAGACCATGTCATTGAGGTGTTGGGACTCCAATCTCTATTAGGGTCATAGATTGTAAATTAGTACTTAGAAAATTGAAATATAAAAAATAATCAAATGAATTCAAAAAATTTAATTTGAAAATTTTTTACCTGTTACGCTTTTTGCTGTGTATTTTCTCAAACACATACCAATTGCGCTCACACCCAGAGAAACTGCATGTTTGGCTGAGCACTCGAATGGCAAGCTTTTGGAGATGGGGTACTCTACCACCATAGCTTGTCCACCAAGCATCTACAAGTTAAAAGAAAAATGAGAAACATATAAAAACAAAAACAAAAAAACAAACATTGAAATCTAAACATGAAAGTTTGAAACAAACTAAAGCTTACCTGGCATTTTGGTCGTCCTATTCTTAATAGCCATGGTAAAACAAAATGTGCCACCTCCCATCCTATATACCTCCATTTCTTTAGAAATATCTTCACGTTCTTGCTCAGATGCCACCATCCTCAACACAAGTGAAGAATCCATCCATCACCTCAACATCAAATCTAAAACCACAGGCGTAAGCAAATGCAGGATTGAGGTAGATACCTGCAGCATGAATGGGGCGATGAAGGGTATTGTTCCATCACTCATCAATCACTCTCCATATGACCTGTTGTTTCTTTAACCCCTCGTCTCCCCTATGTTCATAATAAGCATGAATGGCTTCTTTGGCCCTATCCATAGCCTCATACAAGTAGCCCATTGCGGGTTTGTCTCCATCAACCAACCGAAGAACCCTTACCAAAGGTTCTGAAATGGCACACACCTCCTCTACTCCTACCCAATAGCTCTAATCATATGAAACTAGTCATATGAAACTAGTCTGCATATGACCTCTCCCTCTAGATTGCGGCTAATAGATAAAGCATGCCAATCTTGTGAAAGAAACATGCTCTTCACATCCCACATAGAATTCAACAAAGGCTGAAAAGATATGAAAGTAATGGCAAATCATGTAATGGCAGGACGCACCAACTCTTTGTTGTTGGTGAATCTTCTCATCAAGCTAAGCATAGATGCATGATTATATATAAATTTTGTTATGCTCCTGGATGATTCAACAATATCCCTCACAATAGGAATCTTACCTATATCCTCCAACATCAAGTCAATGCAATGAGCAGCACAAGGTGTCCAAAACAAGTGAGGATACCTCTCCATAAGCAACTTGCCAGCTACAGCATCATTTGCAGCATTGTCCATTATGACTTGGACAATGTTGCTTGGACCTACTTTTTGAATGAAGATGTCCAACAATTCACATAATAAACGTGCATCTTTAATGTGTGTAGATGAATCAACAGATTTCATAAACATTGTCCCCTTGGGACAACTAACCAAGAAGTTAAGAAGGGTCCTACCCTTCTGGTCAGTCCAACCATCTGACATGACTAGCATCCAGTGTGTTCCCATGATGCCCTAAACTCCTCCAAACTAAAAGTGCAATCAGTTTTTTCATCTTGAAGAAAAGGCCCTCTCAAGTTTGCAAAGGTGGGGGCTTTGTACCCCGGGCCAACGACAGCAACAACACCAAACATAGGTTGGTAGAATGGGTTTGTCTTGGAAATGTTGAAAAGAACATCACTCCATAGAAGACACTTACTGACCAACCTGTCAGCTTCTGCATTTTCCTTTATTTTAAGTGTCAATTTGATGCCAAGTTGTGCACCAAGTTTGGTTCTAGGAACAAACAAAGATGAGAAAGTTGAGGGGTTGGGACATATGGGTGTGGAAGGTGATGCTGAAGAAGCACTCTCACTTACCCCACTCTTGAGGCCCCTACAAGTTGGATTTTTCGTAATGCCTTGGCGTCTTTGCCCTCCTCTATATCCATCAACGATTGAATGGCCTGTCGGATGATTTCAAGAGATGGATTTGGGCAAAGGTCTACATTTTCCCTCGGAATTTGCCCCAAATGGAATTTTAATCTGTTGATACCTTCTGACATATAATTGCCACACAACTTGCAAGTCAAATACATTTTATTGATCCAACTAGATTCGGGTATAGTATCAGGTTCACCATATTCCCACATAACGTCCAAAAGCCTTGGCATTTTGTTTTAAACTTTGAACTTGAATTGGAACCTGGACACAAAAAAAATTGAAAAAAATAAAAAATTTCCCATCACATAAAAAGCAAACACAAATGCAATTGTTGATTTTAGATTTTAAATGCCTCTTCTCACTCACTTGAACACACTCAGATTCAGTAAACAAGGGTTTGAATTTTTGTCATTTGATTCTTGAAAGTTGAAGTTTTGCTTCAATCTAAATTCTAAACAATGTTTTGATTCAAAATTCTAAGCAAAAATAAGATAAAAACAAATTAATAGAAATATAAAAAGATTTAAGAAGCCATTTGTGTAACAAATACTAGAGAGATTAAAATACATACCTGGCAGCAGCAATTCGGCACTTTGAATCTCTCACATTGAGTAGTGGACAAATCTCCAAATCCCCGCCATAAAACTAGCAAATCTCCTCCTCGTGGGCAATAGCAAATAGCTACTCTCTCCATAGGGACGAATGGGAGCAAAAACAACAAGCAAATGTTTTTGTTTTCGCCCTTTTTGTCCTCTTATCCGCAGCTTGGGAAACATGGACGATTTTTTTTGTCGACTCCCGATAAAATTGGGATTAATTCAATTTATTCCCGATTTTTCATCAGAGAAAAAGTCGGCAAAAAGTTGGCCGATTTAATCATTTTGATGAAAAAATTGGATTTTTGGGATTTAATTCCGACTTTTTGCCGACTTTTTCCACACTGCTTTCAACTATAGATTAATCCACAAGATACTTAACCAATTTGTGATCAGAATTTAGAGCAATTTATCCAATTACCAATTAACCAAAGATGATTCTCAACAAGATATTTTGTCATCTTATTATTCAATGCTAACTATCAAGAGATACTCAATTGGATTCAATCAATGCTTAAAACCACAATATCTTAAATGTCAAAACAACTTTAGACAAGATTAGAAGATTTAGGGCTTAAGTGACTAAGTGTCAAATTAACAAATTCTCAAATTCAACTCAAGACAAGCCAATCTTAGATCTGTTGTAATACTTTAGAAATTCAGCACGTAAAAGTCTTATCTCATCAGTAGGAAAATATCTTTAAATCATCAAATTTGCCAAGCATATTAAACAGAAAATTTCCCAATGATTAGCCAAGGTAAATTTATGATTTTCAGACCTCTTAAAGATAACAAATTACTATTATGACAGCAGTATGAAATTTATAACAGCAGTAAGGAAAACACCTTAGATCCAAGAGACAATAAGCTAATGATGACTTAGATATGATCGGTGAGATGCCCAACAACTTGCCAAAGTAAAATATGAGTTTTAAACTACTTTAAGATGCAATATTCAAAAATAAAACAGATCTGATATAACTTATTATAGCAGCAAGTAAATCAGAAAATCAATAAGTTATTGATGCTACAACAAGTGCCCAAAATGCACAAAGCTAGAAAAAAATGTCAAATCTGAAAAAATTTAGTTTTTGAGGCTTTTAAGGTAAATTATTCAGAAAATTACAGATCTGATTCAGTGATTTACGAAGAAACTTCTAGCAAGCAAAATTTAAATCTAAGCTAAATCTTTGATGCCAAAGTGGCCACATTTCTAGAAACTTTAAATTTTGCAATTTTAGAGTATTTTGACTAACTAAAGGTGATTTTATGGCTTATCACCTAAGTAACCTGACACGTGGATTTGGAATTCGTTGGATACGGGGATTCGAGTGTCGGATTCGAACACGTTGACCCCCCCAGAACAAGACAGATTCAGATACGTTATATATTATTTTATTAAAATATATATATATATATATAGATTAAAAATTAGATATTGCTTACACAAATTCTCATTAATGATACAAATTCATTGATTTCAAACATAGATTTTCATCTAGATGTAAGTTTTATTGTTTACAAAGTAAGTTAGTAACATTATAGCATGCATAGTACATACAAAATTCAAATACATGTCACATGAATCATAAATGATAAATCAACGAATCATAAATTCATAAATGATAAATCATAATACATATTCAATCCATCAATGATCCAATGGGAGAAAGACAAGATAGTAAGATAAAGACACTGATAGCTGTAGTTTTCTCATTAAGCCATCAAATCAAAATGTGTTACATAGGTAGTGCAATGCCAATGGCAAATAGAAATAGAAAATATAAAACAACTACAGGTATACAAGCCTCAAGGCAGTAGGTAGCCCATAACCCATGAGTCATCAATCCTCATAGTCATCATTAGAATCAGCATCAATGTCCTCATCATCATGGTCACCATTGCTCTCCTCTACATCCTCCTCCTCCCTTGTATCCATAGTCGCCTCTGCATCTGCTAGTGTGGAGGATGACCCCTCTATAATATCACCGTCATCAAATCTAACAAGCTCTAACACTGGATCATTGAGATCTATGTTGACCAATGCCAACTCAACACTGTTGTCCAGACCCATCTCATCAGGAAAGATATCCCACATCTTTGTCTTTCCTTTCAACTAGTCTTCCCTCTTCCTATAAATAAGACGAAGGTTGGTGTGCACATACACCATTGTCTCTGCCCTGGACTACTCAAGCCTGCTCTTCTTCACACTATACAAATTCCCATATGTGCTCCAATTCCTCTCGCAACAAGAGGATGAAGTCACCTGAGAGAGGAGCCTCGTGGCTAACTGCTGAAGAGGAGGGCTTGTTGCCCTATGATTTGCCCACTAAGAATAGGGCTTCTTAGCCCCCCCTGTCTCTAATCACATCATATCCTACAAATCGACCAGTGCCAGTGGAAAACTCTGCAAAGGCATCCTCCACCTCATCAAGCCATGCTCTATCCTGAAAAACCCGCCTAAATGCATCTTTCTTCCCCTGTGAGATTTCACCATCCATGTGAGGAGGGAATCTGCAGGAAGGTCCACCATTCAGTCACTCATGGCTATAGTATTTTGGGTTCAATGAGTGAGCCAAACAATATAAAGGTCTGCAATTCTTGTCCCATCTGCTGACAAGAATATCCTGTATAGTACCACAGAAGGCCTCTGGTGATGTCTCATACTCGGGGCACTCACTCTGTAGAATAATGCTCCTCACAGACTCAATCATGGAATCCCATCCCTCATAAAACTCTCCTAGGATGGGTTTCTCTATATCTGCAAATCGAAGCAAAGAAATGACAGGGTCCATGATCTGAATAATTAGATCTACCCTCTCCCACCAAGCATCATCTAGCACTGTGTCCTTCACTCTTTTAGAGGCTACTTGATCTTCTTTCTCCAAAAAGACCAAAACTCAGAAATAACCATGGCCCCAAGAGTGGTATTGACCTCCCTCAACCTCTTCAACATGATAAATGAAGAGGCAAACCGTGTATCAGCAATCTTCAACAATGATAGATTGTTTTCCTCCTTGTAGATAGTGATGGCATTTGTATGATTTTGCACAAAGTTACGGATATGTCATGCATCCTCAATAATGCTACCAATCCAAAGCACATCAGAAGTAATGGATTTCAGTGCTAGGTTCAATGAGTGGACAATGCAAGGTGTCCAAAACACTTGTGGATATTTAGCTTCCACAATCATGCCAGCAGCCTTGCAAAAAGATGCATTATCTGTAATGATTTGCACACAAGAATCAACACCTACAACTTCAATAACTTTAATAAACAACTCACCCATAAATTGTGCATCCTTGTATTCTCCAAGTGTATCTACTGCTTTCAAGAAAACTGGACCATTCAAGGAAGACACCATGAAGTTGATGAGTGGGTGTCGTTCTGGATCTGTCCATCCATAAGAAACAATGCTAACCCCAGATGTTGGCCATGATGCTTTAATAAGCTCAAGCATTTTTTGCACCTCTTTTTCTGCCTTCATCAACAATGTGGTTTTAAGCTTCTCTGAACTAGGAGGCACATACCATGATGGAACGTTGTGAGTTAGAGCTCGGCACATCTCAATAAATAGAGGTGAGTGTGCAACATTAAAGGATATGAAGTTTTGATAGAAAAAAAGGCAATGGTGAGATCAAGCTCTTCCCGTTTCTCCTTTTGAAAGATCTTGTACATTGAACCAAGTGAAATTGCCTTTCCTTTTGTTGCTTGTCCCCCACTAGAACTTTCAAATGGGAATTTGTTGCTGCCTTTCCTCAAAAATGGAAGGGGGTCATCATTTTTTATTTTTTTTTTATTTTGCAGCCACATTTTCCATACCAACAGTGAACTCTCTCTCCATTTCTTTCCTCTTTTGTAAAGGAACTTGTGTACAAACTCCAACTCCACAACCTGGTAAAGCCAACAAATGGCCTTTCACACGTAATATGTGCTTGTGAAAGTACTGTGATAAAAGTTGCTTCTCCAATTCATATTGTCTCCTCCCTTCACCTTGTTGCTTGGCCGATCCTCTCTTGTGACATATTTCCACAAGGGATATTTCGCAATGTTACCTTTAGGAGGAAGTCTTCCCTCAACATTATTTGCAATAGAGGGAATACTTACAGCAGACTCTGATGAAATTGAGGGAGGAGGGGCATCTCCAATGGGGACGTTCTTCCCCTTCCTTATTTAAATGGGACGTTTCGGCACAATATTTAAATGGTGTAGGCTGCAGTGCATGTTTTTCAATGTTTGTCGTAGGAAACTGCAAATAACTTGTTCATGTAAATCTAACAAGTAGGAGAAATATCATCAATTGTTGTAGTAGGGATTCCAGTTTAGGAATTTTCACATGGTATCGGAGCTGCAGGTGAGACAAGAAGAGCAATTCCAAAGAACCTAGCGCTGAGCAAAGAAGGAGATCAAATAGTTGCAGGAGACAGTAGTTCGAATGATCCAGGTGGATGTTGGTGGCCACCCACCTATCCCATTTGGACCCCCGCAACTGTCTCTTTCAGTTTTTCAGTTTCCGTAATTGTAGCACAATTTACTATTTTTAGCAATTTTTTCAAGTCCTGAACTTCCAGAGCCGTTTTGAGGCCCTAAACGACGTTTTTTGGGAAATCTGGGGGCAACATGGGTCCATGGACCGATGTTGCCCTTCTCAAAGTGGTAGTTCTTGGATAGATCTTTCTAACGAGCTATCATACGCGTCAAACGGAGATCGTATGCCAAAGTTACGACCCCGGGAAATTGATGTACCAATTTACCCAAAACGGGGCCCACAATTTGGCGTTTCATCTTCTAAGGGTCGGTTTTGGAATGTGAAGGGTTTTCCATTGTTTCTCAATAATAAATAGGCCTTCGAGCCTCATTGTAACACAAGTTCGGAACAGTTCAAAGACATGTAGCCGCACATCTCTTCTCAGAGATAAGCTACCATCGTCCTAGCTGGTTTATTTCCAATTCTGGTTGTAAGCATATTTCGGTATTTTCCATTAATGAAATGAAGTGTTATTTCCGCTGCATCTCTTTATTTATGGTTATCGCATCTCTGTATTTATGGTTATCTCTATAATCTATTGCGTTCCTATTTAAATCCGGATCATTCTTACGATATATTTTGTTTTTGATTTCCATGTAATTCATTAAATCTAGTTAATTATTGTAAAAAATTTACTATACCAAGAATGGCCCATCCAATCCAATCTCTGTAGATATGGACATGCACCATGTATTCATATAAATTGTTGGATAATAATATAAGAAAAGAGTGTGGAGTGTGGTTTGATTTCAAGATAAAATATTGTAATTGTTGCTTCTGCAATTATTTCTCTTTATTTAAATTGATCGTGCACACACATATATATTATTGATGTTGTGGGGGTCTGTGTTAGGCTCGAACCATGATTGAAATCCCCATATAGAGACATAGGCATCATACTTACATAGTAGCCTTCGTAGGATCCAACATTAAGAGCCTTAGCAAAGCCGAGGTCAAGGTATGTAGCTTGAGGGAAACTCAGGAAATTACTTAGTTATTTTAAAAGTTTCTATGAGAGTTCATCTGTTGACATGTGCTAAGGCGACAAGTTGAAGTCATGTTAAAAGAATTTGTTACGAGATAGATTCCCCAAGGTTTTTTCCATAGGTAATCAAAGAGGTAACATGCGAAGGAATTAATAGGATGATTGGGCACCGTGTTCACATGTGATGTTGGCCAGTGTGGAATGTGCTAGGAAAGTGGACTAGCATACTGGATAGAAATATTGAACAATGGCCAGAGGAATCGCTAACTTCTCCACGAGGTAAAAGGGTGTGTGCACATTTTAATATAGCCGAGGACAAAAACTTACATGGGATGGGGGAAAATAATAAACATAAAGAATTTTCTATCCCTCGGAGTTTGTCTCCCCGAAGTTTTTCAAGGTGCGCACTTAAGGAAATTTTCGGGGACCTAGGTCTCAAGGTTCAGTTGTATTACATGGAGGGAGAGGAAAGTCTTAAGCACCAATAGCTATGTAGCGGGCTTGCTCTTGTGGGATAAGGCGCTTGGTCTTGGTGGTTATTGTAACAGGTTTGAACTCATTGGCTTTATTAAAGTTAAGCCCTCTTCCTTTTAATTACTTACAATATTGTTGACTCCAATAGCTATATATGAATAGATATCAGCCCTGGTAGTTCTGGATTTGAAACATTTGGGGCTTAAAGGGTTAAAGATTGCCGACATAGAAATTTAAAAGTTAAGGTTTGCATCATTCAAGATCCAAACTTATTTGGTAAGAGTAAGAGTTTATTCTATTATGAATTGCCAAACTCTATTCTCTTATTGATCATTAACAAACAATCTAGAACATCAATTGGTAATGTAGTGATCACTCTCCTTACTGTTTTGTTGATAATTGAGTTATGAAACACATTATTACCTTTAAAAAGTAGAAAAGGAGAATTTTGTTAGTTGAATTCAATTTCATTTAGTTATAATCATTAGTGGGTATGTTGGCACTCAAATTGCTCCATTTCCTACTAGCTTTGTTTTTCTAGCAAATCAATGTTTCATGTATTTTAATTTTTTTCAAAAACGAAAGATTTGAATTGTCTTAAAGTTGATCAAAACTCCTAAGAGCAAAGTTCCATGGATAATGTCCCTATTACAAAAGGTCTAAGGTCTAATTTTGGTATTGTCCCTATTGGATTTGGAGCCAAATTTTTGAAGAAAACTAGGGTATATGAGCACCCTTTATCACATGCTAAGGCTTGTGATAATTACTAAAGTTATTGTGTAATTCATTTTGTATTCAACATAGAGTTGACACATTAACTGACTAACTAACTATATATGTATAAGTAAAGTTAATAAAGTATAATATAGTATGTAATAATATCATTTACATAGGATTTTAAACAAATCAATTTAGTCAAATACATATTTATTTAACTTTTTCTTGAGAAGAGAAACTTGTAATTTTATTCCGAAGAGAGGAGAAAAGTTACATTTTGCACATGATCGATAACATTCTAGCAATAATGTCTCACAGTTTATTAGAAAATACAAGAACTAGGCCCCTTGCCACAAAAGATGACATATATCGGGCGAGAAAATCCTAACAAATGTAATCTCATAAGATAGTGCACAAGCCTCCTTGCTATCTCATGAGAATTAGCTAATATAAATGTTTTTTTTATCTTTATATTAAATTTTTTTTGTTTGTTTATCAAGTTGTCTGTGTTCCTGCAAGCTTGACTAGTGGCTTGAGAAACCATGACCAAGGGGCGTCTAAGCTATCAAAGTCATCGGGGGATCACATCCAGCCTGAGCGAAAGCAGCCCTAAGCTAACTAGATTTTAGGATGTCTCCTCCCCATAGCACGGGCACAACATCCTATGTGAGGTTTAATTTTGGGTTGCCTTGCTAAAGAGACCCATCCTCAACCGGTTGTGTTAGTAAAATTTGACATATCTTTATATTAACTTGAACAAAATGGTTAACAAAAAATAAATACTTTTATGTCAAAATCTCAATAAATATATATTGATGCCATTTAATGGTTTTCTGGCTAATAAATAAAATGATTAAGTTTTTAAGAAAGCATTATGTTTATAGTAATCTAACTCTTTTATTTTATTTCTTTCATAATTTTCAATTATTTTTGTTTGAAATTCAATAAAATTTTGTTGAAATGAGTTATATAGGTTACGTAATTCAAGTTAAAAAAATGCAACATAAAAAATCTATTACAGGTAAAATAAATTTTTTAAAACAAAAACTCAAAATATTACCGAAATTTATAAATCCCGAATCATAAAATAGTCGAACATGTTTTAATACTCCTTTTATTCATCCTTTCAAGTTGAGGAAGTTACTTTCATACTAGTTTTATTGTTTCTCAATGCCATAGAAAGACAAACACTGATATCATGTAATGATTCAATGACATATGGCCAAAGTTGAAAGACCATCTTGGGGTGCTTTTTTTTTTGTCTGCATGGCCCTTTCATGATGTCAAAGTTTCTAGAGTGAAACCTCTGAATGCAACAATGCAGCCTGTCTTTTGTCTTGTATGATAAAAATTTAAATATGCTGTCTGTAGCTGAATGGCGGAGATGTTTCCATCGTGCCCAGCATGCTGGACAACTTTCATGTATATATTATGCTGTTACATAATGCCATCATTTCCCATCATAAATTTATCACTTTACTCAAAATTGCTTCTCAGCATTAAGTCATCCATAAGTTCGATTAAATTAATAAGATAATAACAATCACACGCATTAAGATCCCCATAGTCAACCACTCCATCCAAAAATAATTATTAGATTCGTTGACAGTTCAAAAAAAGTTTGGCAAAAGCTTGTCGGAATGCTAAATCTATTTGGACTTCTGGTCTGAATTTTGGTGGGAAAATCAGGACCACATTCTCAAAGCTTTTAATATTCCAATTCGTACTCATATTCCTCTCAATTTAGTCTCGTTTTTTTCGTGATCAACCACCGCATGATAATCAGATTCCTGGGAATCTTGGAGCATTGACTTTCTATATAAATCAAGTCCCTGCTTCAATTTTTTTCATTCTCAGTGGGTATGAAAAACTGTAGTGGCCAAAATCTCCCTGATGCCATGGCCGCTATGAGAGCAGTCCTTGTTGTGTTCGTCCTACTGCTGCTGATAGCCTCAAACCGTATGGCTTTTTTGCCACATAGTTTTTATATGAGGTAGAGAATTTTGGTGTTATATAACTGAAAATGATCTTCGAAATTTGGTGTAGGATTATTATTTCTTTGAAAACATTACAAAATTACATTGTTCACATGTTTTGTGAAGAATCATTTGCTAAAAGACAAGCAACATTGTGTATATTGTCCCGATGATGAAGAAGACTGCACTGAAGCTGCGTAAAGAAAAAGAACACGAACGATGGTAAGTGCCACTGCAATTTGGCAGACTAATATAGTCTGAAAATTACGTGTGCATTTTAAATCAGAACGCAGATGCTTATTATCAGTATGCTTCTGATGGTTATGGTAATAGTCTACTAAGCAAAATAAATCAGTCTAAGTCTAGTTGAATGGAGGGAATGCCTTTGTGATCCCCTTCTCTGAAGTTCTAATCCCTCTCTTTTGAATTTACCATATATAGTTCTGTTGTAAGTAATGCTTTTGGATATTTGGTATACAAGCAAGTGTTTATATATATATAAATCCTATTCTGTTTACATATACGGAGAACAAAAGCTAATTTAATGGATTTTTTTCTCATGAATGAAATTGAGACTAACCCCTCACATATTAGTTATTAAATTGATTATATAATATTTTTAAGAAACATTACGTTATTTATCATTTAAGTAAGTTAAGTTATACATGTAGATTTAATTGTTAAAGAAAAAAAGAGTATTTACTTTTCTTGAGAACTAACACTTTAAAATTGAGAGGACTTTTGATATGCAACACTTTTTGCAATTTTAATATTTATGATTTTCGATAGATTTTAGTTGATGGGAATGCTCTCGTTACTGGGAGTTGTTAATAGACATATCATTCGTTGCTTAGTACTGAGCCTTAACTCTTTACCCATGGGCTATGGAAGTGATTGCAATTGTCAGAGATTGTTACATCTTTCAGAGCTATCTATTGACACGATTGCATGCCACTTGCCGCTAGCTAGCAAGTCTATCTTCAATTATTGGCCAGTCTCCTTTCAATGACACTATCACCATGTTGGAAAGACAGAGGAAACAAAACACAAATTCACAAAAAACACACGAGCTATGACTCTTCTATTGATCACACAAAACTTTATTATTAAAATGAACTCTGTGAAGGGTATTTAAACCTTTTGAACTAGCGACTTGCCTAAAATATCTTGGCATGCAACCATACACTAAAAGTTATCTATCACTTTACCTGACTTGACTGAACGGTCAACACTCTGTTAATTGATTCTCTAATTGTAGTGAACTCCTCATGCGGGAGTAATTACAATTTCTAACACTCCCCCTTAATTACGATTGTATGACTCAACATAATTCAAACATGACTCAACTTGACTCAATTATGCCTGCTAGGCTTACAATAAAAATTGACTTAGTCATCACTCAAATATGCTTGTTGGTCTATGTCTCAGGTAGGCTTACAATGACTCAATACTTTCACAAATTTCCAGCTTATTTTTCTGTTATTCCAAATTTTAAATCCTTGAAATTGCTTCATTCTATGTTGAAATTTCTTGTTGTAGGCTACATATTTCTTTACTCGCTGCTACTGCAATTTTTCTTTGACTTTTCTTGAACTTGTGTTGAAGCACAATTTGATCTTGTCTGCTAGACCTTCTTTTTCAAATATTTGTTCAACCATGGACTGTTGTCATAACATTGCATCTTCAAATTGTCTTCTTTGCTCTTCTTCTGCTTCATATTCCTGACTTTCTTTCTGCCATATTTCTTGATAACAAAATCTTATCTCTTCTTGACTCCATTGCTGAAAAATGGTTTCAATGCATTCACCTTTGTCTTCAGAAACATCCATATCATTCTTTTAACTTTCATCATCAGGTACTGTTGTTTATTTCTTGTAATCTACACACTCAGGATCAGTATTCACCATTTCATTCAATTATTTTATTCCAACAACTGCTCTAAGAATTGTTTCAATTTGTTCTATTTGTTTCTAAATCCATTCTTCAATGAGCTTCAAATTTGCATCAAAAGTATTAACAACCTTGCTTTCAAATTTTGCTCCCATGCTATTCTAAACACCTGCATATTAAAAAAACAATGTTAAAAGCATATTTATTATGCTCTTCAATGAGAGCGTCATGCTCTACATCTTGCCTCTTTTCAACATCACTAAAAATGTCTTCTACTAGTATTTGGTCAATGGATATTATCATTGAAAGCTCTTCAAACACTTTATCCTGTTCTTGATCATTAGCTGCTGCTAGATAACATATTGCTTCATGAGAAATTCCAACTGCTTCATATATTGCTGTTACAATGGAAGCTAACCTTCAATTCTTCATCAAACATTGTGCTACCATATTGCCACAATCAATCCCTATTTTAAACAAAGAAACAACACATATTATCAACATAATGTTCATCTACACTATTGTGGGATATTCAAGCATGCATGTGCTTATTGTCAATTTCATTGACAATTTCAAGTTCACCATATCCATCGACTACGGTTAGTTGCACCAATTCACACCTCATTTTGCTATCATCATCCACATGTGTTTCGACATAGTGTGACTAACCATCATCTGCATTATCCATGTTACAATGGTTTCCTTGAGCATTTATATACTCTTTCTCTACTTCACATAGTTAGGCTATTGCTTCTCTCTTTGCAATCTTTGTTGCATCTTTTTCATCAATATGCATGCTTGCATAATAGGTTTCAATTTTAATGTCTTGACAACCATCATCCACTTTTAAGTGGGATTATCCAAGCTTTGTTTTCCTCTCATAGTCTTCCTCATTTGCTCTCGGATCTGTGACTGACTTCTTTTCTTGTAACATAACCTGTTGTTGCATGTTACTCCCCCTTCCACCAAATTCTTCTCTTACTTTTTCTAGACTTATAAATTCCTTGGTTGTGGCCACATTAGAGGAGTTTTGAGGTCTAAAATGGGCCTCCTAAGGAAATACGATTAGATGACCTCATCAAAATTTAGAGGGAAAAAAGAAAAGACTACTTTTTTCAGCTCGTATTTTCAACTTATCTCCCTATGCATTTACTCAAATTTCAAGTGGAAACATTCGTTGGATGAATAATTTGATTCCTCATCTGAGTACCCATATTGCATACTTTTGATGGACCTTGATACATGAAAATTGAGAAATACATGAAGAATGTGATTGCAATCATGTTTTATCATGTATTTCTCATTTCTTATCTAGCAGGGTCCATCAAAAGTATGCAACATGGGTACTCTTTTGATGAGGAATTTAATTTTTCATCCAACGAGTACTTCCGCTCGAAATTTGAGTAAAACCTCAAGGATATAAGTTGAAAATACGAGTCGAAATAGTGGTTTTATTATTTTATTATTTTTTAATCTTTTTACTCTTTTACTCCAAAAATGGTGAATCATCCCCCATGGTTGAAATCATCATCTTGAATCCTATTTCTTCTTATCAAGTTTATTTTGGTTGTACATTTCTCTTAGGAGGGCCATTTTAGACCTCAAAAATCCCTTAATGTGAAACTTCCCAAACATGGCAACAATCTCTACTTCTTCATTTTGATTCCTTTTCTTAGTCTTCTTCAGCCGCACTTTGCGACCCATGATTGTTGTCATTCCTTTTCTTATAGCTACTTTGCTAATTTCATGAGCCTGTCTTCCATATCGCCCCCCAAAAAAATATAATTTTCAATATGCACACCTGTAAGGCACAATAATCACTTAAAACAGTGTCATGCTTGATAGAAAACCGAATAATTTTGTAGACCAACATACTTCACAAATCCCTAAATTTCCTTGTCAAATAAAACCCTTTTCCTTTTTTTTTATTCTCTTAAGAAAACCACCTTCTTAAATCTCTCCCAAAAAAAACTTTAAAAAACAACCCTTTTTAAAAACCCTTTTGAAAAATATTTTAATGCACCCTTTAGAATCTTTTCACAAGCCCTTTTAATAAATCCTTTTATCAAATTGTTACAATAGAAAGAACATTTTATAAAAAGTACTTTTCAATTAAAAAAAACCATGTACTCCTTGACTTTCAATAAAAAATCCACTTTTCTCTACTAACACTCCACTTGTTATGATGTGTTGCATGTTAAAGCCATCCACGATATGATAACTCGCGTTAGTACACTAACGCTCCAAAAATTCAAGGAATTCATGTCCTGCAAAGAAACGGTAAGTTCACAATTGTTAATGTACCTTTCTACTAAGCCCTTGTGCATTATAACACCCTGTATATAATATTGATGATGCGGTATATCTCTAACAAAAGAAAAAAATATATATTTCTCTCTCGCATGGATGACTGCTAATCCGTTCTCCATGGATCTTGGTAACGTCACTCTCATAGCAATTTGTTGGAAAGGTAGAGGAGACAAAACACAAAAAACATGAGCTATGACACTTCTATTGATCACACATAACTTGATTATTGCAATGAAGCCGGTGAAGAGTATTTAAACCTTTTCGACTAGAGACTTTCCTAAAATATCTTGACATGCAAGCACACACTAAAATTCATATATCACATAATTTGACTTGACTCATTACTCAACACTCAGTTAATTGATTCTCTAATTTTAGCTGACTCCTCATGCGGGAGTAATTACAATTTCTAACAAACCGAGGGTGGTAAATCAATGGTCCAATGTTATTTCTGGGCTCCTAGGTCTATCATGGATTAGCAAGGGGAACGTGGTCTTGTATCAAAAGTCCCACCATGGTACCCTTGTTAAAAAGTGCTACGTTTGAATAACAAAATTGTGGTGCATGCCTGATAGGGGTTTGATATATGTCCCTGGTCTAACTTGGGCCCCCTTGATCTCATACAATTTAATGAAGAGGGTGGGGGGTTTGAAACTAGAATCCTCCCTTAATCAAACAACACTATCTTTCTACCAAAATTCAATGTGGAACCTCATACATTGTGGAAACACACTTCCTTAATGCTTATACCCTTTGCAAATCCAAGATCTAATTATTTATGTATGGATGTGCTTTTCATTTGGCTAGATATGCAGATTCATAGATGTAAAGTATGATGCCACCATTGTCACTTCTACAATTGTTCAACTTCTCATCAAGGTCCTTATGATATTGATAACCTATACATAAAGTAGTTAATCTAAGGGTTTAAGCATATCCCATATTCACATAACATCTATCCAGACTACAAAATTATACACAATCTATAGGAGATATAACATATGTCGACATTATATTACATAGAATAGGAAATTACAGAGATTTGATATTTCCTTACATAGGTTCAATTCTACTCAAGGCACATGAATTTTTCTCTCTTCTCCCGTCCTGGTCTAGAAAAAATATTATTAAAGACAAAATAGAAAATGTAACTATCATGCCTTGAGTATGTGCTATAGTTTTTCCTATTCTACAAGCTCAAAGCCACTTCAGTAACTACAATATTTATATATATCCCATAAGGAAACCTCAACATAACCTCTCAAAAACACATATTATCCCAGCTAAATATCATGATTTACAGAAAGGAATTTGTTCAGGTGGGTAAAATAAACTTCTTTGTTAGGATGCTCCTACATAAGGTATGAAGCCAAGACAAAGTGGTGGATCCTTGTAATGGGTCAAAAACGTGGTGTAAGGAAGGAAAAAAGTTATGGTGGACAAAAATGTTATGAAAAGTGGAGAAGCATATAGTAAGTGATTCATTTGGAACTATGTCTATAAAATAGAACTTAGAATGCAATAGTGAAGCAAACATGAGAATGGAACAATAATAAATGTGAAGCAAATGTTGAAGTGGAGGTTGAAACATTAATAAGTTTCAAGTCAAAGACAGGTATGAAGGAGGAGTTAAATTTAAAGGGAGATAGGGGAATAGGTAATTGGATAGGAAAAAGGAAAAGTATTAAGTCATTAAAGGAACATGAGAGATACTCCCACCCACTATCATTTACATTATTTTATGGAGTTCATGAGATTATGAAGGATCACTATGATGGGCATTACTCACTAATTAAAATCTTACAAGGAAATAGAAGGGCATGACCTAGGGATAATGAAATATTTTGATTTGCAACTCTTAGCTATAACATGGATGCACAAAAACAATTATTTTTAACAATATTTGAAAGGTTGAAATTCTAACATGATTCTTTGTTTTGTGGATGATTTTGTTCGTTGGAGTTATAATATGGCAATGGCATGTTCTTTCCCTTCTAGGAAACCCCATCTTATATAATTTGTAAGCCTACAAACGTAGAATGTTGTTTGGTTCTCTATAGAACTATGATAACTTGTAGGAGAAACCCAAATATTATTCGTCTCAAAGATTGTAGGAAGGCGTGAGTGATTTGGTCATTTTTATTAAGTAAATGTAGAATATATTCTTTATGTATTTGGTTTTTATGAGTTTAATACAACAACATATTATTTGTAGTTTTAATCCATTTATCTTCCAACTTGAAATTATAGTCAGTGGTGGTGGCTTTGGTTATGTACTAAGACTTGTAGGTCAATCCTTTTCTTGTATCAAATATATCCTTTGCTGAGAAAGATTGAAGTTTAGTAATAAATGCATATATACATGGTCCTTGAATAATGGTAGAAATACATTTTTCCATCCAGAAAATAAAGAAGCTCTTAGTCACATTATAGACATTATGATAATTCCATTGACATGGTTTCCATACCTCCTTCATTCAATGATCAACCATGAACTTTGAAATTTTTTGATTCAATGATCCAATAAAATATTTAATATTCAATTCACTAAGATCACCATATTGACAAGTGATGTATGACAACATAATCCCTGCCATTTGTGGATATCATGCTTTTAAAGAAATTTCAAAGTGATATGTGAAGTAGAAAACTTAATTTCTTACTAAGGGATAATAACGTGCACAATTGTTTTGTGGGTAGTAACCACTACTAACTTTTCACATTTACACTTTTACTCTTACATGTTAACGTGTTGAAGAAAATATGAATCATTGTAGATAGTAATCGCTAGTAGGTATATTTATTCCCAATAGTAACTCCTATGTATATTTATTTCCATCGTTCTTGTTCATTTTTATGCAAATACTTACATAAATTATGGTGGGTTATAAATGATGGTAAACATGTTATTTATTGTAGTATGATCTATTTTCAAGTTGTTTAATTTTATGTGGTTTCCCTATGAAGCTTAACAATAAATTTTTTTTGAACAAATATTTAAGTCATGGCAATAGAAGGATGATATCAATCAATATTACCATGAGGGCCTCGATATAAGAAGGTAAATATAAACATGAGAAAGTGTAATATCGTTAATCTAGACTTAGAAGGAGAAAGCTAGGATCATTCTGATCAATATCAGAAACCATCTCCATGCTACAATTAGGCAAAAGACATGACCCACTATCTTCCATATAATTTCCCATGATTGGATAACAAGGTTGTGAGACATAAGTCAATGTCCTTATGGGCACTAAAATTGGAAAAGATATATTTACAGTAAAATACTACCATTGTTCTACTGTAACATTTTTAAAATGTTCATACAATTTTTTTTTAACTAGATAGTTAATCCAATTTTCCCGTTTATTTCAAGAATATATATCTCCCAAGGATGCTTAGATTGACTTCTTGATTGTACATCTTAAGCTTTCTGCAAAATTTAATCCAACTACCCCGTTTATTTCGAGAATAAATATCTCCCAAGGATGCTTATATTGACTTCATGGTTGTACATATTAAGCTTTCATGAAAAATAAACTGCTTTCATGTCGTCATATTATTAGACTTGGTAGTTCTCTATTTTAAAAGAAATTTGGTTTCATCTAAGGCTTTCAATTTCGTCTTGTATTATTCTGTAAAAGGAATACTGCATTGGGTTTGGACCAACGCTGATACAAGTCAGGTGTAATAACAGTGTATATGCAAATAATTCAGAATCCATACTTGTTTGTATTAGACTCTCCAGCGTATAAAGAGAGAGATTCAAATTTTAATCCGCACCATGTAAACATTATGATTCAACTCCATTGTAATTATATTGTAACAATATTTTGTCTTTTAAAATCTGATTATCCATCACACTAATTCATTTGGAATGGAATATATTGAGATGGATAAAATTCTTGTAAATAGGCATGTCATTCATTTGGAACATAATATTTAATAGTTGTGTTCAATTTTTGAATTCAAGTTTCTATGACCCATAATATGTATGACAAAAAATCTTTTGGTGAAAATCACATAGGAGAAAATCTCTAGTGCGGTTCATCTTCAAGACAAGATGAGGAACCAGATCTAGGAATTGAAATAAATATATGTAGAGAAAAACTAACTAGTCATTAGATTATAACATCTAGTTTGACTCATGAACCATTATTAATATTAATAATATAAAAATGATTCCATAGTAATAAATAAATAATAATTTATTTATTTCTTAATAATCTTTTATTTGGAATTAACAAATGTCAAAAAGGTCAAACTTCAAAATAAATTTATTACTAATAATATTATTAAAAATAGTTAGCAATAATTTTATTATTATTATTATAATATTATTAATAAAATCGATTATGATAATAATGTATACCGAATAAAGGAAGGTATTTCTAAAAGACATATAAAGTAAATACACCAATAAAGGAAATAATATTTTTATTATTATAAATATTTTCATTAACAAAGAAATAAGAAAATAAATTAAAATAAATGAAAAGGAAGGACTTATAATCAAAATTAATAATAAAGTCTATTAATCAAAATAAAGTTAAATAGAGAGAGAGAGAGAGAGAGAGAGAGACCTAGGAAGATAGAGTAGGGATCCAACACCTACTGCTACTCCAACCATAGTCTCTATTCAAATGTATAGGCCTTTTTCAATTTCCAAGGTCTCCCTAAATTTACGAGGATGAAAATGGTCAAAATTTGCAATGACCCTAGACTCTTCGACGCATATGTGATGATTTGTTTTTCCGCATGTTCTGGAAAAGTGGAGGAGCGAGACCTTCCATGCTTGATGTTAGCAGCGTGCTCATTAATCCTTTGATTTTTTTTATCGATCAGTTCCACAATATATGTAATCCCACAAGAGCAAGGAATGATGTAAATACCTTTCCCATCTTTGGTGTTCACAAGGACCTTAGCTGATCTTAGAGATCTTTGAATAGTTATGAGGGCCTAAATGTTGATGGAATCTTATGCCAATTTTGGGACCCTTGCAATCTTATCCGCTTGAATAAACGGAAGATGCACTTTAGAAAACTGATCCTTGTGATCATTCTTATTCCTATGACGTATTTCCACCTTAAGGATGTCTTTAAGACACTAGGACATGCTATATCCATTCTTATCATCTTTGAGGTGATTTTCATCAAAAACTCGTAATGCTCGAGTGGCTAAGGTACTGAGAGCACTGAGATTTTCAGCAGGGAAACGATGTGAACTCGCATGAAGATATTTCTCCGTGTGATTTTTCTTTTGAAACACCATATGAGAGAAAGAATTGTCATCCTTTTTTGAAATAACAAGGTCGATAAAAGGAAGGCTACCATCAACTTCACAGTCCATAGTGAGCTTTATGGAATTAGGTTGGATTTTATGATGTTGGAAAAATGACTCGACTTTACTCTACCATGAGACCAGATGATGCAAGTGTCATGCACAAACATTTTCCAAAGTTTGGGTTGGAATAGAGCTGATGACAAGGCCTTGGATTCAAAGTCCTCCATGAAAATACTAGCTACCATGGGGGAAGGGGTGAATCCATGGAAACACCATAGGTTTGTGCTCAATGTTTGTTAAACAAGTTAAGAAATTATATTTAAATCTAGAAGAAATGTCACAGATCTAACAAATGAAAAAGTGTGGGTACCAATTCATCTAGGACAGCATTGGCTTTTACATAGATATTACAACTTGATGAAAAGTATTTTCCTTCTAATAAAAGTTATCTTCGTATTGTACATAGGAGCACGTTATGGTATATGCATAGAAGGCAATATCAAAACCTAAATTCTTTTATATTCTACCATGCTAGCTAAAACATCTATTCAACAACCTAAGAGACTATCATAATCCTTTTATAGAGCATGACAGAATTACAGGATCTAATTTTTTCAGAATATTCCATATCTCTTAAAGTCACAAACATCATAAGACTAGAATTCACAAAGTATTCAAATGCTTATAGAAAGAAAAAATGTGAAAAAATGTTGTTTGCTACTGAAAATATAAAACAAACTATAGAACCAAAACAACCCTAAACCATACATGAAGGAATAGAAAATATAAGAACTTATTGTGATACAAAGAATGTTTGACAAATTACAACAAAACAAAAAAAAAACTATAAAACACTATACATATATTTCTTAGAAGAAAACTCAAAAATTGATAATGACATACTCATATCAATACTTACTATCAATAAAGAATTTGATGTTTTGTAGTGATAATGACATTAACTAGAACCAAATAGTTAGGGAAATTATTTAGAAAATAAAGCTGTAAGGTGAGGGACATTGGATGTAACTTCCTCAATGAGCCATGTACTCGTGTTGAATTTATTTGTTTAAGAGGAGTTTTTTTTACTCTTCATGTTGTTTTAAATATATGAACAAAATAGTATTATTTTTATATCTTTAAAAACATTATATTAAATAAACAAAATTGTTTGTGTTCAAACATGAAAAGCCTTCGTCATTTAATTTCCTACTAAGGGATAAAGACTTTGGTGGGTAGTAACCACTACTAAGTTTGCAAATATACACTTTTACTCCATGTTAAAGCGTTGAAGAAAACATAAATAATGGTTGGTCATAACTCTTGCTAGGTATATTTATTTCCATCTTGTTCATATTGAATTTTTATGTAAATACTTGCTTAAATTATGGTGGCCAATCTTTATTTATGTGAGTATGCACTATTTTCAAGGAATTCAATTTAGGTGATTTTCCGATGAAGTTTAAGAATGAAAAATCATTGCACAATATTTAAAAATCACGACATAAATATTGCAACTACATCTAAAAATTATGGCAAAAAACTGTGAGATCGTTATCCACATGACACAAAGGTTGCAATAAGGCCTTCAACATTATGGTCCAAATAATTGAAAATAAAATTTTTAATGATATTGAAAAATAAGTATCTGTTTTTCAAAATTAAACATTATAATTTGCATTAATCAATAGAAAAATAAATAGCTAGAATCTTCAGGACTAATAAATACAAATATTTTATTATAAACAACTCACTATAAATATCTTACTATAAATTGATTTATTAAAAAATACATAAATAAATAACCCATCATTTATCTTCATTAGTGATATAAATTATTATCAATGGCATTCTAACACGACAAAGGTTAACGCAAGGCTAACATAAAAAGAAGGAAGAAAACCTAAGCTTTCAAACACAATCATAAATTCCACCTTTCTATTAAAAAACAATCCTAAATGGGTAAATACCACAAAATTTCTTCAAATTTATTTGATTTTTGCAAGCAATGTTATTCATTTTCAAAAGACTTGGTCATTTCTAAAAAGGAACATGAAGAGAGACACTGATGTGAACATGTTTGTATGTCATTTGGTGCTATGGGAAGGAACTTTCTTTATCAAAGGTCTTCGTCATTGCTAAATATGAAGATGAAAAACAGTGGCTCATGTTAAATTTGTGTACATTTCATGAGAAGGGTGGAACATGTATATTGCACGTCAATATTCCCCTAAACATTGCCTAGCTACTGAAAGATATGTGTTAAATGGAAAAGCTCATTAGTCTTTCAGTATTAAATGGAAAAGCTCATTATAGACTAATGAAAAACCATGTGGTGGATATCATGAGAGGCGTGTTATTATTTTCTCAATTTAGAAAATATTATTCTTATTTGTTTTTGTTGTGGTTTTTTCCAAATATATAAATATATTGTTAGTGTTTAATATATAAATATATTGTTAGTGTTTAAGAGTTTGTTGAGGCTTAACTGGTTGAGAAATTATCCTAAATTTTTTTGGGATTAAGATATTCACTCCACCAATATATTGTAATAAATTAGCTATCTTGAAACATAGATTATTATATTTATACTATTTTATTTTGGTATAAATAAAATATTTTTTTGTGTTTCTTATGCAAATTTAACTTTGTATAGAGCCCGAATAGGCTTGGGCCTTGCCCCCTCATAGGAGAGCAAGGGCATAGGAATAGTCCCGTGTGATGGTGTGTTCTTGTTTTTCCATCTTTTTTTAATCCTGTGTGTGCTCGAATGGTGGGTGGGATGTTTATTGTGATCGAGTGTTCTAAGTGATCAAGCCGACAAATTTGATCGTATATTATTTCTTTTGAGCGTTCAAACAATGCGCAGTTGGGTGTACATGTGACCTGAAGCCATCGATACATCTATTGATGTGAGTTGAGAATCATGAACGTGGAACCATGAACTACCCTAGACAGGGGGAGTGGGGTATACGTTTGCTCAGCAGCAACGAGAATCTTCAGGAGGCGAACACGTGAGCTACCACACGTCTTGTTCAGATCTGTGGAGATGGCTGAGATATAAAACACCATTCCATCCCACGTTGGAGTTGTTTTTTTTTTATCTGCTGATCTAAAAGGTAGACCGAGATTTGAACCAAAGATGATTGGCCATCTATGCCCGAAACAAATCACTATGCATTGAGTTATACGAAAGGCATGTGTCTTAATGGTGCCACACGGAGCACATAGCGATGCTATTTACCATTTTTGTTGGGAATCCGATCCATTTATTCATGGTCTCTACAACATAATCAATTACATATGAACGAAATTTGAATGTATTCATTACAGCAGAGAGACTAGATCAGTTGTTATATGCTGTGGATATTGCCGAAGCTTCATTTCCAGAAATTTGAAGGTATTCATTACAGCAGAAGAGACTAGATCAGTTGTTATAGGCTGTGGATATTGCCGAAGCTTCATTTCGAGAGGGTAAAACTTTAATACGGATGGTTGTCGAGTTAGTTTGGAAGTTGTGGGTCCGGAAGGATTTTTAGAGTGGTTTTCTATTTATGTTATGTGATAAACTTGAGATGTTGTTGAGTAATTGAATTCAGAAGATCTATGATTCAGAGTTAGGAGTTTTAGAATGAAACTCATGAATTAAACTTACTAACTACATGTTTACGAGGGATAAGAGATAACTTGATGGAGGTAGTAGCCTACAAGATTTGAAATTGATAATGATAGAGAGTTATAATGACAAAACCATGTATGGGAAGGGTTGTGCACCGATGCATTCTCATGGATGACTGTTCTTTTATATGGACATAGACATATTTTTCTTTATGTTTATAAACACTGGTACCAGAACTAGACTTTGTTGATTGAGATTGAGACAAGTAGTCATTAAAGGTGGAACTTGGAAAATATAATTCCTACCTGTCTTTGTTATGATGATTTCCAAGCATAGGAATCTATTCCTAGCGTTTAGGAATTTAATTCCTTATGAGTATTTCCAAGCATAGGAATCTGTTCCTAGTGTTTAGGGATTTGTTGATGCATGGTTTGTTGAGATATTCTCTCCAACAAGTTAGCTTTCTAGGTTGGTGTGTGGTTTAGATATTCACTCAACCAAGATATTGTATGTCCAAGATAGATTAGATATCTCGAGACATAACTTCTTGTATTTACACTGTATTATTTTGGTATGAATAGAATCGTGTTTGTGTGGCTTATGAAAATAACTATACAGGCATTTGAGAGAAAAATGAAGAGCTTGAGAGTGAAATTCAGAACCCAAGCTTATCAAGTGCAGGAATATCATTAAAAATAATATGGAAATTATAGAATGATGAAAGTATAAATTTATTGGAGAAATTATAAGAAAATGGTAATAAAAAATGAAATATTATTTCTGTTGAGTTAGAAGTAAAATTGTAATCATGGATTTTTATGTGAAATTTATATTAAATATTCCTTTTAAAAGATTATTTAAAGTTGAAATTATTTTAATAATGGATTAAGATTTTATTTTTCTAGGATTTACAACAATAAGTTAATATTTCAAGATTAAACACATTTGATAAGAGTGAAAACCTATCCTCTTATAAATATTTTTATGAATAGAAGAAAACTCTATTTTCCTATAAATAATTAACACATATTATTTTAGTGTTAACTTTTTTTATTGTTAGTTTATAACTTTTTTTTATTGTTAGTTTATAAATGAGTTGGGAAATATATTACTATCTTAAAAAAAAATTTATGAAATAATGGAAGTCACTTTGGTCTCTTTTGGTTACATATAACTTTGTTAATGAGTAGGTTGGTAGTCCAACAAAGACGACAATTGCAATTTTAATGTATTTTGATCATGCTTACCACTTATCATAATGATGAGAAAATTCTTTAATTTTTTTATATTCTGCTTCTCTCACACGCATTTCATTGACTCTATCCTTATTATAAAGGAAGATATATCATTTTTTTTAATATACCAAAAATAATCTGTTTTTTTCTTTACGAAATCGAAGATGTTTATCATTATATGATTGTTAAACATTACTTATAATTAAAAAAAACTTAAGATCAATATCATACTACATATTTATTTAACTTAACATAAATAATCTTTTTAATCTTTTTTTATCTAACATTAAGGCTCACATGGGTCTTGACCCAATCTACCTCAAGAAGAAAAGAGACTTTATCTTTAAACTAATTTGAACAAAAATTGTTAGTAAAAAACACAACCTTTAGTAAGTTTTTCGAAAGAATTTATATGTATAATAGTCTAATTTTAAAGTTTTAGTCATTTTCTATTAACTTTTTAGTTGATTTTAATTTAAAATTCAATAAGATTTTGTTAAAACTACAAATATGAGTTGTATAGTCTCCACAATTTTAATATTATATAAAGATTTTTTAGAACACTAAATTTATTTATACATTTTAAAGAACATTTTGAATAATAATCCACTTCCCACTTCAATTACAATTATTATATTTAATCTTTAATGATGATGAACTTCATAAGTTGTACGTACACGTAGATATAGATATGGATTTGGAGGAGTGGTTGGATATATAGTAGAAGTGGTACTCCCTCCCTAGTAATGCACTAAGTAGGCCAATCTCTTAATTAATCAATGTTTGCACTGGTTATGTAAGTCACTGATTTAGAGAAAGCAAAAGAGAGAAACCTACCTTGTTAAGCCAATTGCAAGACTCCCATGCATGCACACTCGCGCGCACACGCACACACATATATATTTCATATATTAATTAAAATTGAAATAATTTCTTTAATTAATTAACATCTCAAGATTAAAACTTATATTCTAAGAGTAAAGTCTATCTTCTTATGAATTAAGTAAAACTCTATTTTCTTATAAACTACCAACGATTAATTTAGCAACAAATCTTTTTTGTAAGCTTCATAAATATGTTTATATTATTAAAAAATTCATTACTGACAACTTCCTTTTTCTTTTGTAAGCTTCATATATATATAATATATATATATAATATATATATATAGTAAAAAACTAATGTTACATTGATAGTTTTGTATATCCCAAAAAATCTATGGGAATCTGTGTTCCAGTAGTGTGGACAAGACATATTCTCGTATTCCCATATTGATAAAAAACATACAAAAAGTCACTAAAGATCAAGCTACTTAGGTAAGGAAACGCCCATAAGTAAATACATGTAGAAATGTGTCAGGGAAATCAAATGAAGCCAATGTTCACATATAGCATATCAAGACATCCTGAAATCAATACAAGCATAGGAAATCTAGGCATAACATATTAAAAAATGAAGATTTGAGCGCCATGAGAGACTATTAATCTAATATGATAATTGAAGAGACGAAATTGGAGTTTTCTTGAGGTGGATCCTTTGCTAGAGCATTGATAATAACTAGTGTTTAAGGCTGCAAATATAATCCAAAGTCAGAATTACATAACATGTAGCACTCTATCCATGTTAACCTCGCCATGACATCATGTAGATTATATCTAATGCCCCAAAGGATTTGTTTAATCTCCTTTTTTCCTAATAATTGATAGTTGTCAACTTGATTTTTATGGATGAGCATGTGAGACAAGGTTTGTAGTTGATGGTATGCATCCCTGAGTGAAGAAGATGAAGGTTCCTTTTTCGAAATTTGTTGGGATTCAAAGTCCGCTTGAAGGTGTTGCCACTGATTTCAGAGTCAAAAAAGTATGTCTGATCCCCAAATTCATTAGATTCCAAATGAAGGATCTCCTTCCTTACTTCATGGGGGATGAAATCGAAATGATAATCCATGGAGTAACAACCAAGAAGACACTGATGATGACAGGAGGATGCGCCTACGACGCCACCCCAACGACTAGGTAAATGTTGTGTGGGAGCTATACAATAGTAGGGACAATGTGTATAAACATGTTTAGGTAGGTTGACCAGAAGACTATGGTGATGGAAAAGAATTCTTACAGGAGTGTGGATACTAAACGAAATGATGGCATCATCAACCATAGAGAGGAAGAATGACCCAAAATGACTTGCTATGTAGGCTTCACTTTCACACCAAATTTGCATAAGAGAATGATGGATTGGAATTAGGAAGCACATATTAGTGAACACTCGACTCGTGATACTATGAAAACCATATTGAAATTGTGCCTGAGTACCAGACGTTACATACCAATACAAGGCAGCTAAATTATATACCTGCAGAGTCAACAACTTGGGAGGACGCACTAGGTAACATAGCAACTAGCTGGAAGTAGGGACATGTCATTATGTTATGGAGAAATAGAAAAAATAACATGGGCACATAAAATAACAAAATGGGTTACCAAGGTAAAACAATACATAATAGCTAGTGAATTGACAACAACAAATGAATTGTAAAGGTTGGGAATATATAGGTATACCTTCGCATAAATTGTTGAGTGCCAATGTTGGTAACCATGAGCCTAAGGAGAGTGGGAAATCATCTATGGTCCTGCTAACAAAACTAAAAAATTTCCACCCTAGGAGGAGGTCCATATGTCTAAAAAGGAAAACCAATAAGAGAGTATCAAACTGTAAGGATAAAAGACCTTATCGAGCGAAAGCCAAAGAAGGACAATGTGCATCATGGCATGCATGTTAACAACCAAATTAAAGCCCAATTCTTGTGAACTCTTCCTTGAGATGAATCCATGATCAGCTCCAATGGGAAGAAGCTACAAACAAGGGGAGTTTCAGACTAAGATCCCTCTCCCACCACCTTCCCACATTTACATTGATTTGAAGATGGTGGCTACATTTGATCCTAAAGGTGGTGTGGAGACCACACGAGGATGAGGTCATGACAAGCGGATCGATTGGCTCTCATCCCCATGTCCACCTTCCTTTTAACCACTGATATTTCATTCATGTTAATCATGGCAATAAGAACACCTTTTTAACCTTAATATCACTCCATCATGGATGCTTCCCTCTGCTTGTGACTGATCTGCTAATGGAAACGTTAGATTTCATGAATGCCCTCAATGGGAGACACATTCGACCATGATTCATCGAACGCTAGGAATTGAGAGAAGATGCTCAAATTAGTTAATATATCTTCCACCCGATTACCTTATGATAGTGTGTGGTGTGGAAGAATATATTGAAACGAAGGACACAACCTTTTACTACTCATAATCACCTAATGCAGTTGCAAACTCTGTCTTAGCTTGTCCTCTAGCTAGCCATGTAAAAAAAAATTGTAGACAATGTATGGCAATTTGAGAGTCATCATGCATCTATAGTAGCCTATACACTTCTTGTTGGAAATAATACTAAGAGGGTGGGGGGGTGAATCAATACTAGCAATTTAACAATTTTACATTTCCATAAGCAAATTTATATATGCTACTACTGTTAATGCAACTTGCGTGTATACGCAATTGTGTTTAGAGGAACCAACGTATATCTTGCAAACTTATAATTTGGTTCGTTGATCCTTCATCTGTGTATCAAAGCCATATAAATAGTAACCAGGTGCAACAAACAGAACAATCAATCACACACATGAAAACAAGATATATGGTGGAAACCCAATGTGGGTGAAAACCACCTGCTACAATTGTCTCTTTCTTTCTTTAATAAACTTCTTTACAAATTTTGTACTAGTGTAGTCTTATACTTGGACACAGGCTTCTACCTGCAGAAGGCTACAACCTTCTCTCATTCTCCAGCTTCTCCTGGAAGGGAGCTGCAACCCCCTAGCTCTTGTACTAGTTGATGTGTTTACTAGTATGTAGGTGCTGACCTACAGAAAGCTACAACCTTGTCTTTTCTTCCAGGGAGCACATTTCATAAATTTTCATACTGGATCCATCAATAAAATCAATCAAACATCAAATATATCTGCATCAATCAATCTCCTTTGCGCCAACCAAAATTGAATTAAACAATCACTTTTCTGAATGTTGTAACTAGAACACAATAACAGTAACCAAAACCCAATGTAGAACCTACAACACTGCAACAATAAATAGAAGCAGCTAAAACATATTTTATGAGGTGTATGCTACTTCAATGTGTCAAAAATGCGTGCATACACACTTTTCTCAAGGCGGACTTGTGTATACACAGTTTTGAAATATTGAACCACCATGAGTTAGAAATAATGAAGAAATGGTTATGTGGTTGTAACGTTACCTTCTTACTTTAGGAGTTGTTCCTAGAATTTAGGAGGATGGTTTCAACTACCTACTTTTCAGTCATGTATTTAATATGTAATATCATTCATTGTAATGTATTGAGTGAACGAGAGAGAGAGTCTCCTCCTTGTATGAGTGCAGTCTCCAGGTGATGTACACACCTGTGAGCTGCAACTCCTTCTGATTAATTCAAATTTCATTATTTTTATCTTGGTATCAGAGCTTAGGGTAGAGGTAGCCTTAATTTTTTTTTGGGATGTATCATTAGTTGCACATTTGTAGTGGTAGGAGAGCTTGTAAATGTATCTGTGTGATCAGGTGGAACTGCAGTAACACCTGGAGTGAAGGATCTCAGATGACTGATCATCTCTGAGCTGGAGAAAAGGTTGAGCAATTGGCGCTACTTTTGGGCTGAAAAGCGTGCCAGAAGGGCCATTGGCGCTACTTTTGGGCTGAAAAGCGTGCCAATTTTGAGCAATTGGCACTACTTTTGGGCAGAAAAGCGTGCCAGAAAAATTATCACTAAATTTGGCGTGGATCCGTGGCTATTAAGCGCGCCAATTTTCGTGCACTTCGTGAATTTTTGTTTTCCGCAATTGGTGCGGATTTTTAGCTATTTAGAGCGCCATAGAGCCAACCTCTTTCTCTCTGAAGATCTGCAATTTTTTTGTTGCAGATCAGCAGAGGCCCGGTGGAGGCACGTGGAGATTCTGCTCGGTGGCAGCAGATTTGATTTGCCTGGTGGTGGCGAATTGAGATCCTTGATTGCTCGGTGGTAGCAGATCGGATCTGCCTGGTGGTGGCGAAGTGAGATCCTTGATCGCTCGGTGGTAGCAGATCGGATCTGCCCGGTGGTGGCGAAGTGAGATCCTTGATCGCTCGGTGGTAGCAGATCGGACTTGCCCGATGATGGCAGTTTTAAGTGTTCAGTTGGGCGAAAATGAACAACAGTTTGGAATCATACCTCCACGAGTCTGGCAAGCTCGATGGAACGAATTTCTCCAACTAGAAGTTCAAAATGCAAACCTTGCTGGAGAGTGCGAACGCGTGGTCGATCGTCTTGGGAAATGAACAGAGAGCCGGAAATGCAACCTAAGAACAGGACTGGGATAAGAGAGAAACAAAGGAAAAAGTAATAATGAAGATGTCTGTCAAAGACAACATTATCCCTCATATTCGAGACTGCAAGTCGGCCGCAGACATTTGGAATATGATCAAGGGTCTGTACGAGACACAGAACTCAAATCGTGTTCTAGCACTCAAAGGGAAATTGTTTGCATTAAAGATGGGCGAGAATGAATCAGTTGGTGGATTCATGCCCAGAGTTAAGGATTTGAAAGACCAATTGGGAGCCATTGGAGAGAAGGTATCAAATTCAGATCTGGTTACACTTACACTGAACAGAATGACAGATGAATATTAGACATTCATCTCAGCGTTGTCAGTGAGGGAGAAAGCCCCCTTGTTTGATGAACTGACAGCGATTCTGCTCCAAGAGGAGGAGCGACAACAGAATCTAAAGACTCAGGGCAATGATCTTGCTCTGATGGCGAAGAGAAGACAACACAGAGGAAAGCAGCGCCAGTACCAACAACAGCAACAACAACCACAGCAGAAAGGAGCCAACTCCTTTCAAGGGAAATCATCTAGAGGTATGAATGATACTTATGTTAAGAGATGTTTTTATTGTGGAAAGGTTGGTCACGAGATCAGAGAGTGTTACAAGAAGCAAGCCGATGAAAGGAGAAGCAAACAGAAGAAACATCAAGGTTGTTTTGCTGAAGAAGATGAAGATCACAGCTATGATCTTAGGCTATTTACAGTTGATTGTGCACTATCTGCATCAAGAGGAAATGATGAAAATACATGGTATGTCGATTCAGGTGCATCCTCGCACATGACTGGTAAGAAAGAATATTTTGAGCTTCTTGAAGAATCTGCATGTGGATCCAAAATTTATTTGGGTGATGACAATGGGTATGAGATCAAAGGTTGTGGAGATATTCCTGTGAAACTACCAAGTGGCGATATCAAACATCTCAAAAATGTTTTATATGTTCCAGGAATCAAAAAGAATTTGATCCTTGTCTCTATGATAACAGACCAGGACATGCAGGTACAATTCCTCAAGAACGGATGTGTCATTCAGGATAGCAAATTGGAGACAGTTGCAACAGGAGTACGCGTGCGGAATTTGTATAGACTGGATGCAAGGAGCATACCACAACAGGCGATGGTTGCAGCAACATCAACAGCTGAGAATCTCTGGCACCAGAGATTTGGACATATCAATCTACAAGATCTCATCCTGCTTAAAAATAAAGGTATGGTCGATGGACATCCTACTTTGCATAATGTCAAACTGGAATGTGATGGATGTGCACTAGGGAAGATGCATAGAGATGAATTCCCTGTGCATGTCAACAGAAAACAAAGAGACATCCTAGAGCTAGTGCATACAAATATCTGTGGACCCATGCAAACTAGGTCTTTAGGAGGTGCATACTACTTCCTACTGTTTATAGATGATTGCACTAGGTTCTCTTGGGTGTATTTTTTAAGTAACAAGAGTCAAGCTTTCATATATTTTAAAGAATTTAAAGTGATGATAGAGAACCAAACAACAAAGAAGATAAAAATTCTCCACTCAGATCAAGGGGGGGAATACAGGTTAAATGAGTTCATGAACTTTTGCAAGCAACATGGGATTATACAACAGTTTACAGTGCCACACACTCCACAGCAGAATGGAGTAGCAGAACGCAAGAACAGGACCCTGGTGGAGTGTGCTAGAAGCATGCTTCAAGGTAAGGGCATTACTAATGGTCTTTGGGCAGAAGCCATTAATACTGTTGTTTATTTAAATAATAGGAGTCCCACCAAATGTTTAGGCTTCAAAACCACTTTTGAAGCATTGTTTGGACTCAAACCAACAGTTGATCATTTGAGAATATTTGGATCTAAAGCTTTTGCTCATGTACCGAAACCAGATAGGAGAAAGCTAGATCCCAAAGCCTTGAAATTCATATTTGTAGGATATGGCACAAAGTATAAAGCATACAAATTATATATCCTGTGACTCATAAAGTGTTTGCAAGCAGAGATGTTATATTTCATGAATAGATAGAAGATGGAAAGAAAGACTCTGATGATGAAAGCCATATTCCATTTGTGATAGAACTAATCAGTGAAGATGAAGAAGAACAGGTGCAGGAGCAGGAGCAGAAACAGGAAGAAGCAGCAGCAGATGGCATAATAAGTGATGATACAGGCCTGGACAGTACTGAAACAGAAAGAGTTGAGGTAAGTTCTTTACCTAGAAGATCATGTAGAAAGACTAGACTACCTGCAAAACTTAGAGGCTATGCTTTAATGTCCAAGATTTTGAACATTGTAGAACCCTTAAATTATGAAGAAGCAAGTAGATCAGAGGAATGGAGGGCTGCAATGCATGAAGAAATGGAATCCATTTATAGAAACCATACTTGGGACTTAGTTGAGCTACCAGAAGGAAAAACCCCTATAGGTTGTAAGTGGCTGTATAAACCTAAGATAAATGCAGATGGTACTGTAGAAAAATTTAAAGCAAGACTGGTAGCAAAGGGTTATTCACAACAGGAAGGAATTGATTTCGATGACACCTTTGCCCCTGTAGCCAAACTTAATACAATTAGAATGCTAATCCGTTTAGCAACAAAACATAAATGGAAGCTACACCAGTTAGAAGTTAAATCTACATTTTTGAATGGGGAATTAAAAGAAGAAATATATTTAGTACAGCCTCCTGGATTTATGAAAAAGGGGCAAGAGAATTTAGTGTGTAAACTGCATAAGGCACTCTATGGATTGAAACAAGCACCCATGTCATGGTATGACAAAATTGATTCATTCTTTATTGAGCATGGTTTTCATAGGAGCCTCAACGATCCAAACCTGTATACCAAAATAAATAAACAGAGGCAGATCATTTTGATTTCTTTGTATGTGGATGGCATGATAATAACAGGGAATGCAGATAGTTTAATCAAAGAAATCAAGCAGCAAATGTCACAGGAATTTGAAATGAAAGACCTTGGCGATCTTCATTATTGCCTAGGACAGGAAGTGTGGAAAGATTTTGGTCAAACTTTTCTAACTCAAGGAAATTATGCCAGAAACCTATTGGAAAGATTCAGAATTGAACAGTGTAAAATAGTAGCAACACCATTGCAGCAGAATCTCAAGCTAAGCAGTGATGATGGCACAAAACAGGTGGATGCCACTTTGTATAGATAGCTAGTGGGAAGTCTGATCTATCTCACGACAACTAGGCCTGATCTGGCATACTCTGTTAGTGTGCTGAGCCAGTTTATGTCCAGACCACTTGACAGTCACTGGAATGCAGCGAAATGTGTGTTGAGA